>PVJO010008262.1:0-76389 GCA_004026905.1 Hystrix cristata | reverse complement strand
TACTCCATTGTATAAAAAAACCACATTTTCTTTATCCATTCTGCTGTTGATGGGCATTTGAGCTGCTTCCAAGATTTAGCTATTACAAACTGTGCTGCTATGAACATGAGTGTGATATATAGCTGCTGTGTGATGCTTTTAATTCTTTTGGGAAGATACCAAGAAGTGGAATAGCTGGGTCAAATGGAATCTCTAGTCCTAGTTCCCTGAGGAATCTCCACACAGATTCCCATAGCAGTTGCACCAGTCTACATTCCCACCAACAGTGGAGAAGGGTTCCTTTTTCTCCACAGCCCCTCCAGCATTTGTTATTGACTTATTTGTTGATAATAGCCATTTTTTGTGGAGTGAAGTGGAATCTCAGTGTTGTTTTAATTTGCATCTCTCAAATGACCAGTGATGCTGAACATTTTTTCGTATGTCTATCTGCTGTTTCTACTTCTTCATCTGAGAAGTGTCTATTCATTTCTGCTGCCCACTTTTGATTGGGTCTTTAAATTTGTGGGGTCTGATTTTACATATTTGAGATATTAGTCCTTTGTCAGAGGAATAGCTGGCAATAATTTTTTCCCACTCTGTGGATTGTCTCTTCACTCTGTTGGTAGTTTCTTTTGTTGTGCAAAAGCTTTTTTAACAAGATCAGGTCCCAGTTGTTGATTTTTTGTGATATTTCCTGGGCAACTGGGGATTTGTTCATAAAGTCTTTGCCTACACCTATGTCTTTAAGAGTTCTACCTGTTCTATCTTCCAATAGATTTAGTGTTTCTGTTTTAATATTTAGATCTTTGATCCATTTTGATTTTAGTTTAGTGCATGGGGAAAGACATGGGTCTAGTCTTAACCTTTGGCATGTGGAGAGCCAGTTTTTCCAGCACCATTTATTAAAGAGGCTGTCTTTCTTCCAGTGAGGTTGTTTGGTCCCTTTGTCAAAGATAAAGTGATTGAGATTGTTTGGACCTGTTTCTTCATTTTCTAATCTGTTCTATTGGTCCTGGGGTCTGTCAAAATGTGGTTTTCAACTTGGATCTATAAACTCTGAGACATGTCTTCATGGAGGAGGTGTCCACTCACTTCTTGTGGCTCTGAAAGTCAAGACAGATGGGGGGAGCCTGGAGAGGAATAGGCTTCTGTTACCACGAGAGCTGCTCAGACAGAGCATATGGGGTACACTCAGCAAACAGGAGTGGGGGAATAGTCAACAACAGCTACAATCTTTGTGTTGGGTATAACCTGAGATGGACTAGATGATCTCGAAGGTCCATTTGTTACCAGCATTCCACTCCCACATGGTTGCAAATCTATTGTAAATAAAGCAATCTCAGTTGAGGGGGAGATGCTGCTCATTTCACTCTTAGAGGGCTGGCTACAGGACGTCTACTTGGGAGTTTGGAGAATATGTATTTGAATAATGAACCATTGGAACAGCTGAGACAGCTGTGGAAAAAAGTCTTAAAATGTTATAATCCTATAATAGCTGGAATAGTGCAATGCTATTGAAAGAATATAGAGATCAGTGAAGCAGAAAAAAGAATCTAGAAGCAATCCACCTGCATTCGAAGGCTTAATATTCAATCAGAGAACTATAAATCAATTAAGAAGGGATGCATTAGAAAGTGTAACCTTTCAAGAAATTTTGTTGTTTTGGGAAGGGGGCTCTTGTGCTCCCCACTCTCAAGTTATTACATCAAAAGAACTAACTACAAATGCACAGAATAGAAGAACAAAACCCAAGAACAACAAAAGTAGGACACTTTGGACATTCTTACCTGATGTATGAATGTTTCCTTTGATTGTTGTTCGCTTGACACATATAAACAATAAAATAAATCACAGGAAGTTTGTTTTCTTCTGGAAATGACTAAATGTGTATTTGACACATTATTTTAAAAGCATAATAAATGATTTGTGACTCCAGGGCTTGGGGATAGGAAATAGGACTTACACAAATGTGCCAAGGAAAGGCATTATTTGGCATAAATACAGCTTAATTTCTGAAGAGACAAAAACTCAAGAGAAAATAACAAATTAAAAGTATTTTGTTTTCCTTAACAGAAGAAGAAAGGAAATGAATACATTATTTACAGAGACATTACTGACAAATTAACATAAAATTATTCAAATTTGGAGAAAATTTATCATAAAGTAAGGTACTTGCTACTTATTAAATTAGAAAAATTTTAAATAATGGTAATAGCCATTGCCCATTAGGGAAAAATGAAGCAAGCATGTTGCAGCTACTGATGGACTATTAATTGACTCCTATCTCCTTGATTTTCATAATTTGATTAAAAAATTCCTTTTCTTAGCATCTATTTTAAGAAAATAGTCATATCAACCATTAAAGACTTCTTGTAATGATACTCATGACAATATTATCAGTAATAGTGAAAAATGCAAAAATTGTATGTCCAACAATAGGGGAATAATAAGTTGCACTGTATCACATAATAGATAATTACACAGCCATTAAAATGCTTCTCTAAAATTGTCAACGACTTGTAGAAATTTTTACAACACTATATTAAGTGAAAAAAGTCAGGCTATAAAATTGCACATGCAGTCTAATCTCAGTTATGTAAATAGATGTGCATAGACTGGAAGAAAATGCAGATGAATTTAATAGTGCTTACCCCTGGGTTACAGCACTACAGTCTTTAAAAAATGTTCCTTCTTTACATTTCTGCATCAGTATGTATCACTTTCCCAAAATAATAGTAATGACAGGGGAAACCAATAAGAGTCCTTGAACATAAAGAGCTGAACTGGGCTTTGCCAGTTGACTGCCGTGCTGCAGTTTACGCTATAAGCAGGCCCAACAGAGATGCAGCCTTCATCAACTTCTGCAAAGTCAAATGCTTCTTTCCTGCTCCCTGTTGATTAAAGGAGCAGCCCATTACACATCATTGCACATTTACAGATCTTAATTTTTTAGTCTTTTTTTCCTTTCTTAGTTTATTGCTATTCGGTTTATATTAAATTTCTAGTGGAATCACAATTTTGTTTTCTTTTTCTTCTTAGAAATTAAATATATCTGCAACTGGGGGTGATGTGGCTCTGGAGGGGCAGTTTTGATGAGAAGGAATGACCTCTGTGTCCCCACCAGGAATTCTCCTCTGTCCCTCTGCTCCACTGGGCCGGGCTGTGCTCTCCAGAGAGCCTGGGACACCTGGGCACATTGTAGGAGAGGGCAGCCTGGCTCCCCGGAGCTGATCACCCAGGCAGGACCTCCGGAGGCGAGCGGCCTCCAGGAGGGAGAGGAGCACGGGCAGGGGTCGGGAGTGAGGGAGGCTGTCATGACAGACGTGGACCCACCGCCAAGCTGCTGCGTAGTTGTGGCCGGCAACCTGTGACCTCACTTTCTACTTCATGTCGAGTCACCACAGAGATTAATTTAGGTAATACAAGGGCAAGTGTTTGGCAACCCTGGAAGTGCTGCTGCTGGAATACTAGTGGGTGGCCTTGTGATTCCAGGAGGACAAAGCGAGGCCACTCTGTGCCCATACAGGCTGCATCTCTCATGGCACAGACAGCACATGCCTCTCACGAGAGATGGTGGGCTCCACCTTGAATCCCTGTCTTGCCCTGCACAGGTGGTGGGTCGTGCGGTTGGAGAACTTCAGTGAAACCTTAAGAAAGGCACCTCTCAGGAGAGGGCTCTGGGTGCTAGCTTCTGAATGTGCCTCGTCTCGTCATGAAGAAGGCCCTGGGTGCCAGCTGGACCCCTGTGAAAAGGCTGGACGTGGGGAGGAGAAAGAAGGGGCTGCCTTTGTGGCAGGTTGGCAACTGACTCCCATGGACTTGACCTTGCCTCTGAACCCCTGCAGGAAGACCTCACACTCTGCCTCTCTTTCAGCAGGAAGGAGTCCACAATGAGGCTGAGAGTGCTGGGGGCCAGGCACAGACCTCAGGATTTCCCGCTACAGTGACTGACCCCACAGACCTGGGTGGGGGGAAATAGTGGCCTATTTGAGCAATAACTGTCCCCAGGCCCAAAGGCCGAGGCTCAGCCGGCCACAGTTGTGCTGGGTCAAGCCCCCGGCATCTGCACAGTAACCTCCAGCTGCGCTTCCTTCTTCTTTCTTTCCTTTAGCGAGCACCCCACATCCTCCTCTCTGGGGGCAGACTCCAGTGGCTGGAGGTCCTTGCCTGGAGACCCTCTGAATCCAGAGCTGGTGTCTGCCTTCCGGGGTGCTCTTCATTGCAGCAGGGGTGTGAGCTGAATGTCCTGAAAGTGGCCAAGAGAACATGCGCAGGCTCCAGGGAAATCAAGTAAATAACATTTAGATTACATAAAATAAACTCTTCAAAGCGACTCTTCACTTTTTAAAATCATAGATCTCTAATATTCTCTTAAAAAGCTGTCATCTACCTACTCATACTCAAAGAAATTTGCTTAGAACTGTGCTTTATTTCATTAGAAATGGATATCTGCGATAAAGAAAAATGACTACATTTAGTAGGAAATATCTTTTAGCTTTCATTTTCTCGTAGAACAATTCATTCCTAGTTCATGTAAAATAATTGATACAAATCTTGCTTGGGACAAGGAAAAAAAGAGGACTTTAAAAATGCACGAAAGAAAAAAGCACACAAGAAATTTGCAAAAAAACAAGACTTCAAAGTGAGATTAAAAGGAAGAGGGCCCTGTGCTTGGCAACCAAGTCATCACACTTGAAATCCAATTGAGGTTGACTTATTTTGATGGCAGCTACTGCTGAAAATGCTGATTTGCCAAATTTTCTATTTGCAATAGACTTGCAGTTTGTAGAATCTGATTTGCCAGACAAGAGTTTGTTTTCTGAATTCAGAGTGAGTCAAACTGTTCCGTTTGTTCTGTGGGGTAGGGGGAGACCGTGCCTGGTAGGAGGGCTCCCTCACAGACACCCGAGCACCCTCAGCTCAGAGACACTCGCTTCAGCGCTGTCATCCGAGTGAGGTGCTCCTCAAGGGAGGTCTGCAGGCCTTCTGGGTAGCTGCAGATTCTTTTCAAGCTTTTAATTAGACTTCTAATTTTGAGATAGCTTTAAATTCACAGACAATTTTAAGAAATAATACAAATTATCCTGAATGTGCATTACCGTTTCTCCCAAGGGTAACAATTTACAAAACTATAATACAATGACGGGATGTTGATAGTGTTCAGTTAAAACAGAGAATATGTCCATCTCAACAAGGACATAGCTGACTGAGCTTGCCCTATGACAGCAAGATTCACAACCCTCATCCTTACCATTTTCTTAGACCCTAGTCCCTGGCTGACTAATCCATAATTTTGTGATTTCGAGTACGTTATTAAGTGAAATCATATCACAGCCAACATTTTGGGATTGTCTTCTTCCTCCTGTTCCTCCCCCTCCTCCTCCTCCTCCTCCTCTTCTTCTTGTTCTTCTTCTTCTTCTTCCTCTTCTTTTTCTTGTTCTTCTTCCTCTTCCTCTTCTTCTTCTTCCTCTTCTTTCTTCTTTTTCTTCTTCTTCTTTTCTGCTTCCATTAGATATAATTCTCTAGAGCTATATCCAGGTTGTTGTGTGTGTCAATAGGTAGTTTTTTCCTTTTTACAGCTAGGTAGGATTCCCAAATGTTTATTTAGCCATTCCTCCATCAAAGGACACCTGGGTTGTTTCTAATTTTTGCCCTTGACAAATATAGCTACTCCAAGCATTTGAGCATGGGTTTTCATGTCAACCGAACTTCCCATTTCTTTGAGATAAACGCCCAAGTGTGCAATTCTGGACACTGACACACACATTTCATTTTGTCTTGATTCAAAAGCTGCCAACAGTCTATTGTATTTTCCTGCTTTCTTGCACTCCAGTTTCTCTTTCTTTCCAGGTGCTGATGTTCTTTCTTTCATTGTTTATTATCTTCTTGGAGAATCTCCCTTACTCATTCTTTTGAAGTATGACTACTTGTAGCAAATTATCTTCATTTTCTACCTTCTGTGAGTACCTTTATTCCCTTTGCATGGCTGAAGGTACTTTCACTGGATTTTGGTTTCTGAGTTGATGGTGCTTTCTTTTCAATGTCTTTTCAACATTGAGAAACACTGAAGCATCTCACGATGGCCTCCACTGTTCTGATGGAAAATCTACTCTTTCCATTGTTTTCGTCCTTGTAGACAAGGTGTCTACTTTTTCTATTTTTAAAATATCTTCTTTTTCTTTAATTTTCATAAATTTGCTTACAATGTGACTTAACATAGGCCCTCCCCCCCAGTTTAATCTATTTGCTATTTGCTCGGTTACTTGAAGCTCTTTTTATATTTTTTCCAAATTTGAGACATTTTTCTCCTGTACAAAAAAATATTGAGAATTTTTTCAGCCAAAGTTTTCCCTTCTCTCCCCTTTGAGGACTGTTGGTACAAATGTTTGATTTTTTTATTATTGTTATACAGGTCTCTATCATTTTTGGTGGGATCTATTTTCTGTTTTTTGGATTGAGTAATTCTGTGTTTCTTTATTCATGTGACACATAACCTTCCAAGTACAATATAATCTGGTTCTTTCCTCTCCCTCCTCCATTGGCTAGACAGTGTTTTGTCTTGTTATAATCCTTTTTTGTCCTAAAGTATCCTCTTGTTTGCTCTATAAATCTTCTGTTTCTGAGCTAAGCCTTTCTATTTTTTTCATTTGTCTAAGGTGTGTTCATAACTGCTCATACAAGAACACTTTGATGGCTGATTTAAAATTTTTGTCAGACAATTCTCACATTACTGTCATCTCAGTCTTGGCATCAACCAATTATGTTCAAATTTATTTAAATGCTTTTGGTTCTTGCGATGAGTGATTTTCTGTTATAGCCGGACCATTCAGGGTGTGATAAGATTCTCATTATGGTTTAAATCTTCTGTGTTGACTGGTTTCTAGTAACATTTCTCTCCATGAAAAGTGGGAAATACTTCCTTATTACTCCTGAGGTTGGGTACAAGTCCGTCTTTCCATGTGAGCTCCATTCATCCACACAGGGGTTCTTGGATGCAGCTTGGGTTCTGGCTTCCCACAGCCACTGTTGATACCCCCAAGGACTAAGAAGATGCTGGTGCCCCTCCTTACTACTCCTTGTGTGACATCTACCTCCTTCTCCTGGCTGGACGGAAGTCCTGTGTGGTCTCATTGACAATGTGCTGGTGGGGACGAGTGTTGTGTTACAGCCCAGTGGAGATGAAAGTCCTGGCTCTGCACTCAGACCTTTATGACACCACTGTGGTGGGAGTTGGGGCACCACATTGCAGCCAGGTGTGTGTGGTTTATCTGAGCCTGCATGTGATCTCACATCAGGGGCAGAATGAGGTGCTCTGTGTCTAGCAAGGCCATCGTGTCCCTGATCTGTGACTAGAGAGAACCGGCCTCCCTGAAGGCTTATTCTCTGTTCCTTTGGCCCTTCAGGGCTGATGGGTCTTCAGTTCCAGATCTGACATGTATGAAGCAAAAAGGAAATGTAAGGAACTCAATGTGATGTTGTTCTTTAGGTCCTGAGCTTCCATCTTCTCTTTGCAGTCTGTCATCTTTTGTGTATGGTATATACGGCATCTAGGGTTTTTAGTTGTACCTAGTGTAATGAATAGGGGAGTTGTGTCTGTTCCATCTTCCTGGAAGGGGAAATGCCAAATTCCTTTTTAACAAAAAAGGGAAACACTTTCTTCCAGGCTTCTGCCTGCAGAAGGACTTTAAAAGAAGAATTATCTTCATTTCCAATATTGCGACAGCGTGGCATCTGCCCACATTGCCCATGCTGCCCAGATATCAGAAAACTCATAGGCAAGCCATGCCAGAAATTATATCTTCCCAGTCAAATTGTCCCCAGAATGAGCTCCTCTTTTCTTTCTCCTACAGCAAAGTTTATGTATGAAGTTCAAGCAAGCACTTAAGAACTTATTCTCTGAAAAGCAAAAGGATTTGTGTGGAGATAATCTGATATTCTCCTTCCATTTCTTGACAAAAATCTCTTGAAAAGCAATAATTCAAGTCAGTCTCTCATGAATTTGATAAATTCCACAGTTGTAGATGAGACATGGTCTAGGTTATTGACAATCTTTGTGCATAATCTGAAAGTGAACTCAAGCAAACATGATGGTTCACAGAGCTCTTTTTTACACCAAAGCAGATGGGTTGCCAGACGCAGAGGCTTCTTCTTTGTGTACTGAATAATGATTTTTTTTTCAATACTCATAGTTACACTTGGAAAAGCAACTTTCCTCAATTTCAAAGACACATACATCCTTTGAACTTGAGAAAAGGAGCAGAAGGAAGAAAAAAGGACCAAAAGCACATGGTTGTGTGATGGCGAATTCAGCATAATGGGATGCATGTGCTGGCTACACAAAAAGGCACCAGGAGATTTGTCTGGTAGCACAGTAAGGAGAAATCTGCTTGGGAATGTCACACAGAATGTCAGAGATGTTAAAAAGACTGCATCATTTGGCAGCAATGTTTCCCCAAACTCTCTCTGCTCCAGGCCACACATCCAGAACTTCCTCCCAAGACCCAGGTTTTTCTTTTCTTTTTTTTTTTTAATTTAAATGCATCTCCACTTTAATATGGCATCTTTGCCTTGACTTGAGATGAGCAGTCTTGCAGGATATGTCAAGACAAGGTTTTTGCCTTGAGGCCAATCTGACTTTTGATTAAATTGCAGTCTTTTCAAAAAGTGTAAAAGTTCTCTGAAAGAACTCACATTCTCCATTGTATTTATAGTGATGCATAGAAGGAACCTGCTGCTTAATGTGTAAAATTGTCAACAACCTACACAAAAGTCATGTGCCTTTTGGACTCACATTGCACTTAGGGATAAAAGTAAATCTCACCAATACTTTCAATCCTGTGTTGTCCTTCCCTTTTACACCTCAATTATGTAAGAAATGTCAAAGAAAAATGTCAGTAATGGCAAAATAGCTTTCTTTAATTCCTACCACTGGCTGAAAACATTATAGAGGCTATAACAGGATAGCAATGACTGTTATTTTGCCCAGTTCTGTACAGTGGTAATCCCTGCATGGAAATGATACCATGTATGCATGAGATTTTGTGACACTGCATTTTATAAAAGTTCCAGGTATAATGGTGTATGTATCCTAGGAGACCTCAGAGAAAGGTCTCTTGATTTTCTGTTTTGAATGATACCCATATGCTGAGCAACTTTCTTTCAAATGAAATTCAAGATAGAGCAGAGCATTAGAAAAGTGACTTAGAAGAAAATAATCAAGATAGGATGCAGATAGATATATATATTCCCCAGCATGAATGTAATTATTATGTATTGCAAACATATACCAATAAAATATTTTTCATGTTAAAAACTTAATCAGATTTCAAGAAAAGAAAGTGACTTAGTTTTTTTTTCCTCCCTCAAAAGCCTGTATTGTAAGTAGACAGGGGCCATGTGAGGGAAGCTGGAACATCTAGTGTTTTGTGCTAGAAATTGTGACAAAACTGAAGGTGGTTGAAGAGTAAATTTTTAAAGCTATTTCACACATTAATTATAATCACCAAGAATCATAAAATTTATAACTTCCAACCTACAAAAATCCTCCAGATAAGAGTATTTTTTAATGAAAAAAATTTTTTATTATAGTTAAAGACATAATGCCATTAACTCTCCTCAAAATACTCCTCCTCACTTTGAACATGCCCTATTGTTCTTTTTTTTTTTTTTTTTTTTTGTGGTACCAGGGATCGAACTCAGGGCCTTGTGCTTGCAAGGCAAGCACTCTAATCACTGAGCTAAATCCCCAGCCCTGCCCTATTGTTCTTAAACCTCTTGTTCTTTCTTTCTTCCTCTCTCTTTTTCTTTCTTTCTTTTATTGGTACATGTTTGCCAAACACAATGATCACATACATCATGGGGAATTTGTACCTGTGCATAATATATTGTATTTCTTCTTTTTTCACCATACCCCTTCTTTCCCTTCAACCCCTCTTGCCCTCTCTACTCACAAAAACTTTGATTCCATTTTTTCCCTTCCACTCTCGGGTAAGAGTATTTTTGCATTAACTTTCCATCCTAACAGAAACATGAGACTTTGAACTAAAATTCTCCTGAGGGAAAAACCCAAAAATTTCTTGTGCAAAATTTGTCTTCCTCTGCATTTCTTGTTGTAATGCGGTCCTAGTGAAGAGAAATAGTGACAGGGGTCATGTGACTCATAGCCGTGTCCAGTACAGAGTCTCACTGGAAAACAATCTTGTTCATCTGAAGTTATGATGCTTATTTACCAGACGCTGATTCAAACAATTGTGGTAAAATATTATCGTTAGTCTTACAATATACCCATTATCAAAATTTTCTACGTGAGATGCTTTTCTGTCTTAAACGTATGTGTGAATTTCAGACTTTTCCTGCTCTCATGTGATTAAAGAGTTACAATGTCATCTTCTTCCTTGATCTTATAAGGACTTTTCCAGTGGTGGTGAATCTGTGGCTCGTGTTCTACAGCAGGCTATTTGTGTAAAAGCTTCACGTCACTGGATTATACTCTCCCAGTGACTGTAGAAATAACACTGCCAATAATAAACAATAACATGAATGTGTCTGTGTATAGCTTTTATTTCATAATTTTAAGAGAACTTAATAATTCTTGAGGTATTAGAAATGACAATGAACATACACTCAATTTTCTACACATTTTGAATAACTAACTGTTGCTTAATAAATGAGTCCGGTCTTTATCCTCACTTTCTACAGGGAGTGTCTGAACCCTGTGGCCTTTCCATAGAGGGCAATACTTTGTTTCTTATAGTGGGTCCTAGTGTGGGGGGGTCACATCTCAGCTCATGTTAACTCCTGGATAGCCTTTAGAGAGTCTTACGATGGGGCTGGCAATTCTGCAGAGACCAATTTTGTGGTTATAATTCTGTTGGTCCTTCGATCAGAATGGTGTCAGCCTGGCAAAGAGAGAGCTGAGATCTGGAGATTGAATTCTATTAATCATGCCTTATGATTAATTAATAATTCAATTAACTGTGTCTATGTAGTGAAGCCCCAGTGAAAATTCTGGGCTTTGGGGCTCCGGTCAGCTTCTTTGTTGATGAACTCACCAGTGGGCTGGGAGGTGACATACCCTGATTCTATAAGGAGGGGACATAGGGTCCATGTTTGGGACCTTCCTAGACCTCACACTACATGCATCCTCATTTGGCTGGTCTTGATTTGTATCCTTTACAACTAAACCATAATCATAAAGGTAGTAAGTACCTAAATTCTGTGAGACATTCTAGTGAATCATCATTCCTTAGAGCAGTGGTGGCAAATCTATGGCATGCGTGCTGCAACAGACACCCAGAGACCTCTCCGTGGGCATGTGAGCCAATGTATGGGTTGTTTTTTCTATACTAAAACCTCAGTATTCGGGCTTAACTGCAGTGTTGGCACTTTGTGATAATTAAGTGGGTTTCGTCTTGCACTTTGAGCACTTGGTCTCTAAAAGTTTCTCCATCCCTGCCTTAGAGGGTCAGGAGAACCTTCAAATGTCTAGAGAGCTGGCGAGAAGTGTCGGTGAGCTGGGGCCTCAGCTGCCATCTGAAATAAAGGCAGTGTTACTGAAGTGTGTGCCTTTGACCAGCAGAGCTCTCCATTACCTCTAAGTAGTGCCGGAATTGCACTGTAGAATTGCACCAGTAACTGACCATTCTTGTCTCCAATAACACAGCTGCTTAAACTGTGTGTGGTCAGTCAGGACTACAGTCCTGAGTCTGTATATTATCTCAAGAAAGTTTCTCCTGGGCTAGGCATTGTGGTGCATACCTGTAATTGCAACACTTGAGAGGCTGAGGCAGGAGGATTGTTGGCAGGAGGATCGTCGCAAGTTCAAGGCCAGCCTGAGCTACATAGTGAGTTCAAGTTCAGCCTGAACTACAAAGACAGACTGTGTCTCCAATAAATAAATATATACATATATACATAAAATAAAATTTCATTCAAAAAGGAAGGTTTCTCCTGGATAAGACAGCAAATATTTATGAGCACGCTGTCCATGACTCGGTAATTAATAATGTAAGTCCCACTAGAGTCTCTGGGATCTGTGAAAGGTATAGGTGTTGATGTTTAAAATACAAACATGAAGCAAAGACATTTGAACATAAGATAATGAATCAGTCGACAAGTCTTGGGACTTGTTTGGTGCGCTGTAAATGTTTAATGAGAAGAAAGTAAGAGAAATAGTGGGGATTAAATATGGTGAGAGGTTTAGGGCCGTGCAGTGAGGGTAGAAGTAGAAATGACCAAGCTGGTTGAGTATGGCGCCAGCAGATGGGAAGGATATTCGGGTGGCGAGGAGTGGAAGGCCCTGCTGAATGTCAGGGGATGGGGGATTGATGGGGCTCTGTACTTGGTCCTGCCTTCAGGGAGCTCCCAGACACATCCTGAGACGACAGATCCTGGGTGGCAAGGCGGCATTATAGTCTTACCCGGGGGCCTCAGGGACAGCCTCTGAGCACTTACCTGGAGACGAACAGCCTGTCCTATCACTCCACCAGTATTATATCATTTTCATGTGTGTGCAAATCAAACTGTGGCGATGTGAACAGTTCTGCCAAGGTCATCAATTTATGAAGAGGTGGAGCCGGGTCTGATCTGGATGGTGTGATGCTATAATCCACAATCTTAACCAGAACAGTGACTGGCTTGGAGATGCCTGCACACTCAGTTGCTATCTCACGAAGCCTGTGCCTTCCACCTGTGGGAGTGTGTGCAGCGCACAATCTTAATCTTAACTGAGGTAGCAATAAGCAGTCATTGGGAATTATGAACAGACGATCGTGGTGTGTGAAGTCTTAGGCCAGTAAGGACATCGAGCACTCGGCATGGGGCAGCTCAAACTGAAGTGAGCTCTAAGTTTAAAATGCACCCAGGAATTACAAAGATTTAGTGAGAAAAAAGTAAAGTATTTCATTATTGATTTTAATATTGATTTACATGTTATAATCATAATGCTTTGGATATTTGGGTGAATTAAATATTACTGAAATGAATGACACATGTTTCTTTTTGGTTTTTAAAATGTGGCTGTTAGAATTTTCTTGGCTTACACATGTGGCTTGTATTGTTACATGACAAATAAAGTTATATTTCTGTTGTCTAATTTCTGCTGTTCAGTGGTGTTTCTTTGAAGAAGAACCTGGGAGATAGCTTGGGAGAATAACAAGTAGAGGGACCTGCAAATGGAAATGAGGCACCCCAACAGCACAGGCAGCACCCAAAGAATCTGAGACTGGGTACTCCAAGAAGCACAAATGAGTTGGAAAATCTTGTCACTGTCTCAAATTATCATTTCCCATGCACCCCTCTGGGCCCATTGGTGTGTCTCCTTTCCAAGCGAAACAGGTAAGATCTACGGCACAGGCAAGGGAGAAGTCAGCTTATTATCCTGTGTGAGATGCTGAAGGCATTCCTGCCCACTGTGTCTGTGGGGCAGGGTGAGAAGAAACACTTCTCAGAAGTTCACCCAGCAAAAGCAGATGAGAAGGAAGCTTGGAGAATTGAATCATTCACTTAAAGGATCCTTACTCTCTGTAAGTGCAAATGCACCTTCACATTTGAGCCAGTGTGGGCAGCAAGCCTACAGCCTTCATTTTGCATCCACTGGCACCATGATTGGACATCATCACCAGTGTCCACAGTGCAACTGTGGATGTTTGAGTTTTGATCTTCACTAGGGAAGGGGCTCCGTGCTAAAGTGCCGGACCCTGTGCAGGTGCTGAAAGTCCTCACAGAGGGGACATTCACTGTCATTCCTTCATCTTTAACATGAGACTTCAACAATCTGCAGTTCAAGGCCAACCTAGGCTCTGGGCACTGGGGGACTCGGCCTGGGCAGTGCTGGGAGCCTTCCTCTGAGGGCTCACAAGAGCGCATGTTCACTGCTGCTGTGGCTGAAAGTGGAGGAAGGCCCTGAGATTTCTAATACCACATGCTCCCCTGTCATCGTCAGACACTTGGCAAGTGTTTGGAGAAGGAAGAAGACCCAGTTATGTGCCATCATTCTTCACACAGCAATGCTGAGGACAAGGCAGCCTGCCTCTCGTCTGAACTCACTGGCCTTAAGAAAGCTTTTCCTTGTCTGTGATCTCCTCTCTTCCTGTCACCCTGAAGATCTTGTGACTTCACCAACACTTCTCTGAGGACTTTTGTCTCTCCAAATGAGCCCTCCAAATGCTGAGGCTTTCCTGCCTTGTCTTCATCGCATTATCCTCACTTCTACCACACATGAGCCACCTGCACCCAGTTCCTCTTGGAGCAGTGGCATGTTTGGAATCCCAAGTTGAACATATTTCTCGCTTGCCATAGGAACCAGCCTTTCTAGATCTCCCTCTTTGTTTCCATGATGCCTTTGGGGTCTCAGGACAGCCAGCACTCTTGAGTCCTTCTACTTTAGCACCTGTCAGTTTCTCTTAGTGTGACATACTTCTTCACCTGCTCTGGACCTGTTAGCACATCCCTTCATTCAAGCCACGTGTCCTTCCATTTCCCGCAGGAAATGTTGAAGCTTTCTTTGCTATTGCATCTGCCAGGAACTGCTTCAGGGGAAGAGGTAGAAAAACTTTGAAGAAAGACAATAGAATGGCAAACATAAGTTAAATACAACTGCATATTTATAATGATAAAAAGAACCACGACAAACTGTGAATTGGAAACGGCAACTACCACAAGACAACAAAAACCCAACGTATCTGAACAAGCTGCCTGATGCTCCTAGAATTCTTTTTATTTTTACTACATTTTTGCTGTGTACTCATCAGTGACCCTTCACTTAACGAGATTTATGTGCTGTTCTAGCTTTTATCTAGATGTCTCCCTAAAGCCTCACATGCTCATAGATGGGTACCTTCAAAGGTGGCTGGATTAGACGGTGTGAGACTGGGCTTAAGGTTGTGATGCAGGGATTAAGGGGCTGGATAAGAGAAGGTCCATCCTGGGTGTGGTTGGCACCACACAAAAGGCTGGTAGTTTGAATGGCATAAAAGGGAGAGGCAAGGCTTACTGCGGTGGCTTCTGCCTGCCCTGGCCTGCCATGGACTGTTTCTCTTATGAGATGCTCCTCTGCCATGCCACCCTGCCTTAGAGCCAGCTGACTATGGGTGGAAACTTCTACAAACTGTAAGCTCAATAAACATTTCCTCCCTTAACTTGTGGATGTCAGATATTTTGTCTCAGCAACAAGAAAAGTAACTAAGACATGCACACTGCTACATCCACTGTGGTGGTCTTCCCCAAAGCACAGCCTTTCCTCCCCCATGGGCTAACTGAAGGTGGCTTGGACTTGCTTGGCATTTACTTTCTGCTTTCCAGTAGAGTTGTTGTTTTCATATCTGCCTTATGTATCATCTGTGCTCCATCAGAATATGGCCCCTCCTGCTTCTCCCTGCATTCCCAACCACCTGGCAGGATGGTATCTTACTGGGAGGAGGTGCCACATGGAGCAGGAGCCAGGACACTCGACTGGGCTGTCCTAGCTTTCTTCGTCAATAAATAGGCAGTTTTGAGGCAAGTTACCTAGTCTCTGTGTTCATCAGTGTCTCCTACCCATAATAACTATGTGCCCTACCCTCACACCTGTGGCCCACCCACCAAGTTATCAACTGTATCACCAGGTGGTTTGAGTTATGTGAAGTGTGTGACAGTGCCTTCAAGGTGGGCCTTCTTAGAATAAGAAAGTGTTGGTACTTCCAGGCCACTTATAGGATACCTGCAGTGTGGCATTAAATTCCCATATCCAGGACTTGATCAGTTTCCTCCAGAACTTCTTCCCTAGCATCTGCAGTATTTTTCTGCTATTGTGCCCTCAATAAATAACTGTTGAATGAAGGAAATGATTACGTGTCTGCAGGAAGATAATTTGTACACAGACCTTTGCCCTAGAATGTTTGAGTCCTTCCTATTGATACAGCTGCTGGGCCGGCCTTGCCCTCTGTGGTCCTCACTGTTCCAAACCAAGGGAGGTGTCCATCCAGATTGTGCCTGACTAAACCTCAGCTAAAGACCCGACCAAAGGAGTTCATGTTTCCCTTCCAGGATATTGCAAAGTAGAGCTTTGGTGCCAGGTTGTTGTGATGGCGTCAACAGATTCAAATGCCTGACTGATAAAGTAACATGCAAGCCCAAACAAATGTGTGGCATGAATGCTGTGACGCCACAGGATTTACCTGGTGAAAGTGGCGAGGTGCACTGTTGGGGAATGGTGACTTTCAGACTGAGATATTCTAGTCGTAGGTAGTCTGGAGGGACAGTAGGGCCGTGGGGCATACCACAGCACACTCTCTTTGGTGGTAATGAGCCCTCCAGCCCCAAGGAGCGAGGTCTTCAGGCACCGTTTCTGCATTTCCTTTCACATTTCTCTTTGCACCATCTTTACATTCAGTCTTTCAATTTCACCTCCCAGGTGTCTGCTCCTTTCTCCACCCATCTCCCTCTGGCATTTCTCCTTGGGAATTCTCCCCTCACCCTGCTCATCCTGGAAAGACACCCTGTGTTGGACAAGGCTGCTATGTGCTGGGGAGAAAGGGCCTCTCTGTGCACCTTCTGCCCTGGTAAAGTTGGTAAGGCTGTCTTCCAGGGGGCGCCCTGGAAGGCCATCAGGTCACCACCATCCCCCTCAGGAGCAGCTGCCCAGAGAGTACTCTGCTCAGCTCTCCCAGTCTATTTCTTCCTCCTGACATCCGGGGAACCTGACAGAGATTTGTTATGATCAGGACAAGGACTGAAGTGATGTTGAAAGTGTTCATGGTGGCAACCGAAAATGTTGAGGAGTAAAGAAAGAAAGTGAGGGGAAAAATTATTTAGTTTTTGTTTTCCTGCTGTTTTTTTTTCTTTTCTTTTTCTTTTTTTTTTTTTTGTGGAAGGATCCTTTGGGGAAGAGGTCCACATGTTTCAGGATTATAGAGTGATTAATGGTAAAGAGAATTTGAGGAAATTTAGCTATATCTCATACAGTGTGATTTTTCTTCACAGGCCCTGAAGAAAGCTGTCAGTGAATATTCATTTTACACTGCAAGGCTTTTGGAGTCAATTCTACTTTTCTTGAATATGTTACTAGGCTGAGATGGGCCTTAAAACAAGCAGGAAAACCACACAGATCTATTTGGGTTTCATAATAACTTGGGCCTAATCTATGGCCGATCTTGCTGTTTAAAAGGAAAAAAATTGAATAAGCAAAAATTAGCAAAAAAATGTATAGGAAATCTATGCCCATTTGCATAATTGTATGAGGGTACTAATTAATTTGATGTGTATCTAATGGTTAGTATCTGTCTCTCCTGCATGGGTTTAGATTGTGTGAAGGTAGAGGAGGATGTGTTGAGACCAGAGTTTCTAGGGCGTTCTTTGCTATCAGAGTCCTCGCCCCACACAAAGGATGCTTGATATCCTCCTGTTAAAAATGGAAAATCTGCTCTATTTTCTGGGTCACATGGGAATTAGTGATTCTCTCTTTTTCCCTTATTGAATAGTTGCTTTTTAGAATTTTCCCAGTAGAGAGCGTTTTCAGGTATAATATGACCTCCAGAATGCCCAACAAGACACCAACAGGTGGAGTCTGGAAAGATTCCCCTTCTCTGCTCCGCCTGCTCGCCTCCTCCTTCCCTCAATCCCACACTCTCCTCCCTCTCTGCCCTCACTCCTGCCACCTCTCTCCTCCTCTTTTGCCTTCCTCTATCCTCCCCTTCTCTCCCTCCTCTCTTGCGTCCTTAAGGAGGTTCCACAGCAAGGAGGCAGTGGCTTGTGTGTTGAACTTCGGGTACCTGTGGGTAGTTTTGCCTGACTAAAGCACTGTCAGGGCTGGGATAACCCATCTGCCTTCTCCAAGCCAGTGCCTGCCATGCTGGGGACTTGAGACAGCTTGCTAGAACCTGGTCGCTTGGTGTGTTCTGAGACATCATGGCTCACCAGCACCTGGCAGTGGCCTGGCTCACAGTGGATTCCTGATAGGTATTGGCTTTCTTCTTCCTCTCTGTGCTCCTTTCCCATGGTTACAATTAAGGACCAGTAGTCACAGGAAGTTCAGCCGCACATACATGTTCTGGCAGGGTGAAGGAGGAGAGAAGACATCAACTTTTGTTGTCATGGTGATGGCAAGAGCAAGAGGGAGGATAATGCTGTACATTACTGAAGGCTGATGCTCCTTTGGCTTCCTGGTAACAGGTGGAGGGCAGGTGCTTGCCTGGCTGATCCCTCTCCTGGGCTAACGAGTCTTGGTAGCCTGCAGGGTGAAGGACAAATGAGGAGGCTGAGGTACTACTGCCTCGCACCACAGTGTACCTTCCTTGCCTCCTAAAACGCCTGTCTCCTCCAGAAGAAACAAACACCAAGCAGTCAGTGGCAAGACCCAGAAGATAGCTGCAGAGCTTTTGAACATCCTTTGTGAAGCTACCTGTGGTAAGTGTGCCCGACAGAGAGCTTTGGCTTCTGAAACCAGTGTTTCGAGCAATGGTGGTCTGGGACCTACACGGGCACTCAAAGTGCTGGGTTTCCCCACAGTTCTGCTCTCAGCTTGGAACAGCATGTTGGGACGGGGGCAGGAATGAGTCTTGCACCCAGCTGCTGAAAAGTAGCAAGCCCCAGGTGATGCCCCTCCACACCCACCACCCTCTCCAGAGAGCAGAGCTGCTCCCTCCATGCACCACCAGACTCAGCCAGTGGCAGCGCAGTTTTGCTGCTTCCCAGGGCGAAGGGTGGTGCTGGAGCTTCAAACCACAAGCTCTTTCTACCACGATGGGAGGGGTCCAGCAATTCGCTGTCCCTCATGTAGACCACATTACCATCAAGAAAGAAAAATCAAAGGGGCACAGGAAACTGGACTTAATTAGCTTCCTTGCTTCCCAGAAACCTCATTCAGCTTCAAAACCTCACCCGCTTTGCTTACCTGGGCAGTGAGGCAGGCTGCCATGAAAAGAGCTGCTTCTGCCTTCCCCTCAAGGGTAAAAGTGCGAGGCTGTAGCCCCTCCACCCCCAGCTGTGCCTGCACTATTATTCCTGTTGTGGTGGCGCCTGCTTCAGTGGCTTCCTGGCCTTTCTCTCCAATTATCAGGACGATGACCAAACTGGACCCTCAGCTGTTGTTCTGCACCTCCCCTCTTCATCTGGCCAGACTGGTTAGTCTCGCTCAAGCATCGCTCCAAAGGTTGCTCAGTCAAAACTCTTCAGTAGTCTATTTCCCTAGACTAGCTGAGGGAAATAGGCTCCAATCCAGCTGGGTTGCAGGTATTGGCATGGAAAGGACACAGAGACCACCCCAGACTGTGGCTGGGAAAGGTGCTGTGGCCTACGGGCCAGTGATGCTTCCGGGGGCAGGAAGAGGTGTGGTCACCAGTGTGCAGGGTCCTCCCGTCTGGACTCAAGCCTGGTTTGGCTTGAAGCCCTTAGCCGGACCTCATCTGGACAGGACAGTACTTCTGTGGCGACTGAGGAGACCACATTCCTCCACCGTTCTGCCCTTGCTGCCTGATCCCCACCTTCCTCTCGGCCCATCCAGGGCCCACACGTCCTCCAAGCTTGTCTCAAGGACATGAGGACGAGGCCTCTTTCACAGGGTGAGAAGACAGTCAGTGGGCATGGGCCGGTGAGTGAGTGATAGAGGCAAAGGGAGAAATTCCACTTCCTTCTCTTTCCTGACTTGCAAAGGGCTCCTCAGGCACAAACATGGACAATGACTCATTTGACACAAGTTTGCTGCATGATAGGGACCTTCAGTGCTCCCCTGAGAGAGCTAAAGAGCTCTACCCCTCACAGCCCCTTCTCATTTTTTCATTAAAATACGGAGACAGTTCATAATTTTCTGCTGTCTTTCTAACCTCATTGTCCTTTCTCAACACTCTACAGACTGGTTGCATTCTGATCTCCACCCAGAGCAAATCCAACAAGTTGTAGAAGACCTTTAGGCCACTACAACACTCAGTCACTGTCCACAGGCAAAGCTGGTTCATCTCATTGGAGCCCTGGGGCCTGTGGTGGGGCAGAGAGAAATAGGGATACTCAGGTGAGCTCCCAGAACACCTGACCACCTCAGCCCCCATTGTGACTCCACACTAGACGGCAGCCAGGGAGCCTGCATTCTAAGGTGGCTCTGGGGCTCAGAGCCCTCAGGGATGGAGTCAGTGACCCCATTACACAAGTTCCCTGGAGCAGGGAAGGGCCAACCATGAGAGGGGTCCAGAGCCTCAGGAGCTGTGCTTCTGGGTGAGCAAGCCCCTGAGAGGGTGGCCTGTGTCTGGACAGAGTAGACCTACTGTGAGGAGCAAGTGGATCAGAGCGTGGCAAGGCACTGCCTCTGGATGCTCTAAGGGCTCTGCCTGTGTGCCTGCCCAGTGACTACTGCATGTGGCCTCCAGCTGCTGGAGCAGGCACTAGAATGAAGCCGGCCTCCAGACAAGCCCTATCCAAGTGTAGCCCCCTGCCCTGACCCATGCTTCTTGCCTCACCTCCATCTCTTGTGAGAAATCCTCACAGTATATCAGTGAAACCTGAAGCTTCTTCTTGGCTCTACTTCTAGGAAACTTGACCTGGGCCAGAAGCTGTGCAGAATTTATAGACTCCGGCTATGGAGGGAATTTGTTAAACTGCATCTTACACAATTGAGGTTCTCACATCTTAATGCTCATACAAGCTCTCTGGATGGCAGCAGAGGTGAACAGCTGAGCTATTAGCCCCCCGCCAAGACAGTTTCCTCAGCTCTCCCAAACTGTTTTTTCTCAGATACACTACTGGGTCTAAAACTAGGAGCGTGGTGTCTGACTACAAACCTTTGATACCATTATTATTAATATTCAAAATTTGTTTCTATTCAATCTGCAAAGTGTCTAAATTGCCAGTGAAAGTAGGCCCTATAGTCTTTGGATGAGGGCCATGCAGAGTTGCAATTCCCCAGGGAATAGTCCCTAGGTAGCTTTGCTAGTTGCATAAATATCGGCATATGTCCACCAATTTCCTCTTAGCCACAATTAACCACTTAGAGAATTGAGATCTGTCGCCCGAACTGTGGCCCGATTTACAGAGAGAGCTCACAGTGGCTCCTTTAAAAACCCATCATAATTGTTCTAATGAAAGGTGAGGTCCGTTACAGCGGTGAGCTCCTTTAGAATCCGTGTTGTCCTGTAGTGATGTAGATTTGTTTCTGGCTGCCCTGCTGGACGTCCCTCAACTTTGGGCAAGCTCAACCCTGAACCTTAAACACTGAGGTTCTGACATTCAGTAGAACAAAGGTGGGCTCTTGGGTTTGTGAGTTTGGACGTTGGTGAGCTGGGGCATTTGCCTCATTCTGCACAGCTGGGACTTGCTGTCTCTGCAGCTGGGTTTTGTTGGGAAACAGGAGAGTGTTCTTTCTTTGGTGGGTTTGTGAACAAGGACTCTTGGACTAACAGGTGCTCACCAAGCACCTTGCTGACCAGGAGAAGATACATGTCAGTGCACACTGACCTGCAGGAAGGAGAAACTTAGCGATATCTTAAGTAACGAGGGCATTTATCTTTTACTTAACAAGAGGTTAGGAGGTATCTAGTCTCAATCTTGGTTTGGCAACTCCTTTCTGTTGCTCTGTCAACATTTTCTTGTCATTTCTCATGGGATGCAGTGGGGTGAGGCGCACTTCTGTGGGTCTCCCTCCTTGCCTGCCTTTGTGTGCTGCAGCATCATTTTATAGAGGTGGCTATTGAGATCTGAGAGAAATCACCACGGTGAATCCTGTGTCCTGATGGAGGCCCTGTGCTCCCACAAGAGACGAGTCAAAGTGGTTTAATGACACAAGCTGGAGAGTCAAACACCCAACACCTAGAAGGCTCACGAGAAATGGGCCATGCTGATTCCCAGCTGCCTTAATTTATCTTAGGAATGGGAAAAGGGGCCAGAAGACTTCACCTTTGGAATTAAGCCTTCCTGCTTGTGGCCAAGGCTATTCTTCTCCTCCTCCTTACCCCACCAGTGTTGGCTCCAAGGAGCTGCTCTGTTTGCTTCCCACCCTGTCCCAGTCCCTGAGGATCAGAGCTGATTTCTGAGCAGGATGGGCTGCTGAGTTACGATTTGATGCACTCCATTAGCTTCCCATGCAGATCAATGACACATGAAATATAGAAGAAGGAAGCTAGGGAAACACAGGTTCAAATGTAATTTTAAAATATTTCTGTGTGTCAGAAATAGAACTGAAACAAGTAAAAGAAACAGATTTTTAGAGGTTTCAGAATAATTTTTGGGAGAGTTTTTTGTTTTTTTTTTTTTTTACTCTGGGGATAGGGAAAGATTTCTCAAATACAAGTATAAAACAAAAGTCCTAAAAAATCATAGAGGAAATGACAAATGTGGTTGCATTGACTTTTACATTTCCAGCATTAGAGGCTATCACAGACAAATGACAACAGAAAGCCCAGACAGAGGGGATGTGGCAGTATATATGGTCAAAGTCGAAGATAAATAAATAATGGTCACCCAGTCAATAAGAACAGAGTGCCTTCAGATGAGGAAGTATACACAGCCAAGGATGGGCGATATGCTTCCTTCCAAAGCTTGCAAGGAACCAGGGAAATGCACAATGAAATGAGAAGTCCTTCTGTGTAGTTGGTGAGGATTCCATGTGATGAGGCTAGTGAGTGAGTGACAGCAGCCGCTATTCAGTGATGGAGAGGAGTCAATTAATTGTTCAACCTCATTTGGGAATAATTCAGGAAAAAATGAATTTGAAGACACCCACATTGTATTTCAAGCAAACAACCTTTGGAAGAAACTCCACACACACGGAGATCAGAATCAGAACATGGATTGCTGTATTAATTGTGATGGCAATAAACTGAGAATACCGAATTTCTGTGAATAAGAAAGTGGGTGGACAAATGTAGGCCTATAGGACTCACTACTACACAGCACTTCAAATATGCAACTTGATGCCACAATTGCCAGTGTACATAAATCTCCAGAATGGGGCAAGTTGCACAGCTTAGAGTGGGAGTTATATAAAATGTTAGAACATACAAATTGTTTATGGATTTATGTGTAAATCACAATTCTCCCTGGACATATACAATACATCTGTGCTAATAGGACAAGGTGTCCTCTCCGGGAAGGCCTCTTTGATGACGCTGCTCCATCCTCTCAGGGCTCTTAGGCCCAAGCTCCCAGTGATTTCTACTCCCTCATTCCTGGGCCCAGGGACAGCCTGCAGGATAGAGCCTGCAGAGCCCCATCCACAGCCCGCAGAGGCCCATCCACAGCCCTGGTGCTACACTGCTCCAAAGCCATGTGGGACATGAAGGTCACATTCAGAAGGGTGAGGCCTCTGTGGAGAGGAGCAGGATAGAGAGCTTGGGGAGGAACCCTAAGGGCCTCACATCTTAATGTTTTATATCTTTAAAAATCTACAGGAAATAACGATGAGAGTATTACGGTTTGTTAAAGCTTCCCAGTGGGTTCCTGTGTTTTCATTACAATATTCTCTGTAGCCATTTGCTTTTAAAACATTGCATAGTATAATAAAATAAACATTGCAATGTAAGTGCTGTGACCACCGCCTGAGACCAGCCTCCTGAGGTGCCTTTCCCTTCTCTGTCTCTTCCCCACCCCACGCCCCATGGCACAGGTCCGGGGACCCCTGGGTGCTGCCTCTTCCTGGAGGACAGCAGATCCCAGCCCGGCCTCCACAGTGAGGCTCCAGTTTTCCTCCCTCTGTGCCTCCTATCTCCTTGGAGGCTGTGTGGAGGCCCTGGGTGCTAGCTGTCACCTGAAAACACCTCCACTGTCTACATTCCCTCAGGTGTGCAGCATACCTGATAATTTGGGGCAGGTACCTCAAACTGGTCATTGCCTGAGCTCTCGCCTTTGCCCCTCCTCCCAGACCCCTGCAGCAGGATCATTCCCATTCCTCTCCTGTCCACAGTCCTGCCTGTGTCTTGCACAGAGAGGCCTTCACTGATTGCACTCTAGCTGTTAAACGTGGCCCATGTCACCCCGGGAAAGAATGTGCGTGTCTCTTGTCTTCCTGAGCTCTTATCTTCAGTAGGGACCACGCGTCTTTCCTGAGTATCCAGCAGACTTCTGCACTCAGTAAGTCCTGGCTTCATTCTTACATATGTGCTGATTTTACCAGTTGGATTTATTTCTGGTAAGTTCTTACTCTCCTTAGGACAGTCTCACTCCTGTTGCCTGTACTTAGCAGCTTGGTCCTGTATCATTGCTTTGTACCCAGGTGTACCCCAAAGGCCCACCCAGCAGAGCAGAGCCCTCTCTCCAGATGTGACAGGGCCCATGTGCCTCCGCTGGCAGAAAGGACTGGGACACTTACTGTGTTCCTCCATGTCTCTGGTGATGTATGGCCCTGAAGCCTGCAGAAAGGAATCTGTCCTGATGAAACCACTGCTCCATGGGCCAGCTTGTACCATGAAGGGTACAGGCATGGGTTTGGGGTCCACAGATCTGCTTCAATGCCAGGAGCTGCACATATCAACCATGAGTCCTGGGGTGAGTTGCCATTATCTCTGCGCCCAGCAAAGGGGAATAAGCAGCTGCCTGTGGACATCTTGAGATGCAAATGAGGACATTCTCAGTAAGTATTTAGCCTCTTCATACATGACAGCAAGATGCTGATGACTGTCCACTGGAAAGGCAAGGAGGACAGGTGCTACCTTATAAAGCACACCTTGTCACGCTGTCAGGTCAGGGTTCTGATTGCGTTTAGATTGTGGTTCTGCTAATGAAGATGAATGAGCATAAAATGTATTGGCTTTGTACCACAGCAATGATGGGGATGACTCAGGAGGAGACTGCTGCATCCTCAGGCCTTGTCTCTTTCCTTTCTCCTCACGCCAGCTCCTGACCTAACTTGCTGTCAGTCTGTGACATGCAGCCTGGCCAGAATGGAAATAGAAAGTCAGTTGCATTGCTACTAGAAGAGTACAAAAAAGCAAAAATTTGACTACAAACACAAATATCTATTTATGTTGAGTAAGAAAATCAATCTTCAGGCTGAGTAACTTTTTAAACAAATAGAACTGTGAGTATGGTAGGAACTCAAGGTTTAAAAAGCAGAGAAGGTATCCTTCCCAATCCCATCTGTACAGAATATGGAAATGTTTCCTTAGACCCATGTGTCTCCTTCCTGACCAGGGACATGACTTAAGGGTCACTTTTCCAGAACTGCATTTCAGGTGAGTCAGACTGATTTGAACTCTGGGTAAGGATGAGAGGAGAGGGCATCTCCTACTTGTCTTCTTGGTGTCCTCCCTCCTCCTCCCCTCAACCTCCCCTGAGCCTATCCATGCTGGGCTGCACTCTCCAGATGGTTTGATTGGTCTCCATGGGAGCCACAGGCTTAGACAACCAGGGTAGGGAAGAGAGAGATTCTGGGGCTCACAGAGAACACAGGAATAGGCGTTTGGATATTCTGAGTGTGTTGACTCAGCCTACTCCTGGGCATATCCCGAGCCGCAGTTTCTCCACAGAACAAGGTCAATTCACATTTACACTCAGTCATACATCTTTATTTAAATTATATAAATGTTCCTCATTTCTCCCTATCATTTCAGTCATTACTAACTGGAGCAAAATTTAAATAAACTCACATGCCTAGGGACAGTCTGGCTTCTTTATGGGGACCCAGCCAGCGATCTGTGCAGATTGATCCCGAGTTCTCATCTGTGCCTCGCTAAAACTAAGGGTCTGACTCCCACTTACTGTGCGGTCAGTGGGCAGTTAATTTGTGTGTGTATATGTGTGTGCACCCATGTGTATGAGTCAGACTTTAGGGACTGTGAATGGCAAGTGCTATTGCACTGTCTTAGCCAGATTGCAGCTTGTATCTCACTGACTTATTTACTCATGTCTCTCAGATGAGAGAGTGACCATTTCTGTTTGGATGACTATAAAGTGCTGTGTAGTGACTATGGAAGTTCAATGGCATACAATAATTGGAAACTGAGCATCACTTGGCTCAGGACCCAGATTCCAGGAGCAACACTGACTAGGCCCATTTGAACTGCAGGGGAAATCTGCACCCCGAAGCCCACCAAAGGCTTTGTGTACCTCCTCTGCCCACGTCCTCCTTCAGCAAGCTGCAGCGATTGACTTCTCTTTGGTGCCTGCTCTGTGGATGCCTAAAGGGTTTTGCCAGTTATGAGATAATCAAGGCTACTGGACATGGTCTCCCTACGTCCTGTCTCCACACTTGGGATGCTCTTGTGACATCTCACCAGTTCCTAGTTGTCCTTTTTAAAAATAGGCTCGCTTTCCACAGTGTACATGATTTCATTATTTTTATGACAAGTCCCAAAGCACAAATTTTCCTTTTCATAAAATGAATTCAAATCTATTTTCCATTGGAAATTAAATCTTATAAAATATGTCACCACAATGGGAGTGTTAGGGCCTGCATATGTGAAGAGGACAGAGCTGTGTTTAAGATCACCATCGAGCTGCAAGAGAAGAGTGAGATGCTACCAGATGTCTGAGTGGAAAACCCCAAAAGCTGTGGATTTCAGGCTGGCTGGATGTCAGCCCAGAGATTTCCCTTTACCTCCTCCCTTGGCATGGTGCCTGTATGTTCTATTTAGAGCTGATGACACTGGATGGCAGGGGAACGGGGTAAGATACAGGCAGCCACAGAGCTGCCAGGACACTCTTCCAATGTGTTAGTTTTCACTGACATCACTTTCTTTACAGTTTATTGCCTTTAAAATGTAGAAGGAGAAACATACGCATAGCTATAATTCTTTGTTTGCCTATGGAGAGTCCCAATTTTAGCACACTTGACTCTCAAATCAGTTTATAGGCCGTATCTCTCCAGTAGAAAAACATTCTGATCGTGACTGGTCTCTCCAACCCGCCAAGTCTCTGCTGTGAATGTGCTGTGGTCTGAAGGTATTCGCAGTGTTGGAGCGTCAGGAACATAGTCCCCGGTGGAACAGTGAGCAGGTCATGAAGGTGCTGCCCTCTTGAACGGATTGTTATCTTGGGAGCGAGTTCTTTGCAGAAGATGTTTGCTATCAAATCAAGTCCATTTGCTCTCCGTGTCTCTCATCCCCTGTCCTTCTGCCACGGAAGGACGAAGAAAAGAAGCCTTCTCTACATGCTTGCACCTCAGCATTGGACTTTCCAATTGCTGGAACTATGAAAATATATTTCTTTTCTTTATAAATTGTCTAACCTGTGGTACCCTATTTTAACAGTGCAAAACAGACTAAAACAGATGGATATGTGTAGCCTTCACCGTGTTTCTAAAAAGCAGTGCTCCATCCAACAGTGTATACTGAGTCTTCTTTGTGTGTAGAACCCACTTTCTCAGGGGAAGGTGTTCTTTGCTGGTGGGAGAAAGTCCTTGTTCTGCTTGGTATGTGGAATGTTCTAGGGACAGGTTCCTGGATGCACCCCCTGCACGTGACTCCAGGCTACATTCCAGGCAGGTGTGTGAAGCAGCCTGCCCGTACCACTCTTTCTAAGGCTTTGTGGGTCTGGGGCATCTTGTGTATCTGCAGGTGTCACTTAATTGATGTACAGCATGCATTCCGTTACGTGCTATTAAAGCTTGGCAAACGTTTTTAACATCACACTAATGCAAACTAACAATGATGCTAAATTTCATCCATCCTGCAGCATTTCTTAAATGATTAGGGGTAGGAGGATGTGCAGGTGTTGAGACTAACAAGGTTTTAAAAATGATGTTTGGGGGATTTATGTCCTCCACTTGGTCTTAAAGGTAAATTTCCGATGCTGATTTTGTAGGTGACACATACAGCAGGCTCTCAGTACCCTATCCTGGCATTCACAGCAGCCCTGACAGAATGTCATTGTCTCCTCATGGGCCAAAGGAGAAAATAGACGGTCACAGTGCTTGAAACAAGTTCTGTCCAGGGTAAGCAAGGACACCTGCATGCTGCTCTCCTCAAAGATGTGGGGATGGGAAGGGGAAGGCTTGTAGGGAGCTCTTGTTTCACCAACAAAGGGTGCCTGCTGTGTGTCTACTTTCTGATGGACACACTCTCATTCTTTCCCCCTCCTCAGTGGGCACAGTGCTTGCCAGCACAGCAGCTGAGAGCAAAACCTGCAGTTCCTCTTGGCTACAAAGATGGTGTCCAGAGACTTCCACTCTCTTCTGAGGCCTCACAGTACCTTTCCAGGTCTTCCCATGAACCCTGTCTTGTCCTGGATGATAACAGAAGGTATCAGACTCACTGGAGACTGAGCTACATGACCCTGTTGGTTCCCTGTTTGCTGAGTTGTCAGCTGCTTGTACTGTTCTGAGAAGTCATCAGAGAAATGTGGCTTTTGTTCACTTTCTTCTTTGGCCAACATCAGAGCCAGCATCTCTTCATCAAGTCTCCTCCTCAGGATTGTTCCTGTGCTTGGTCTGGAGGCAACCAGTGGGAAGCGAATGAATAGGTACAGGTTATTCCATGTGATCCGTGGCATGGCTGTGTTATCTGTGGGGCAGGTAGCCAGATGCTCCCATGATGGCCCTTGTTATGGTTTAGAACTAAGAAGACTCCCAAGGTGAGTGAATTATAGAGATCTTACAAATGATTTGTGGTTAAGTGTGTTATCGTTTATAACTGGATGCCTCCCCAAAGCCTCGTGCATTCAGAGGTAGAGGCTTATGGAAGGTGATTGGATTATGGGGATTTATAGATGACTTGTTTTGAGTAGTTTTCCCTTTGCCATGTCCTCTGGCATATCATCCTGCCTTGGAACTGGCTGATTGGATTAAGACATGAGCCAAAATAAACTCCTTTTAGTTGCAGGTGTCAGGTATTTTGTCCCAGCGACAAGAAAATGACTAAAACAGGCAGAGTGAGGTCAAAAGAAGCAGATCACTGGGTTGGGTAGTGACCTGGATCTTCCTAGATCTCCCCTTCATGTTTCTTGACTGCCATGATGTGAGTGGATTTTTCTCACCATACCCTTTTGCCATGCTATTTCTTCTTTGAAGCTGACTGACCATGAACTGAAAAATGAGCCAAAATAAATCTCTACTTCTCTAAATTTCAGGTGTCTTAGTGACAAGAAAGTGACTAAGACAAATTTTGGTACCAGAATGGAGGGATTATTGCTATGATGCTACTTGATCATGTGGTTCAGAGACCTTTGGAACTGGTTTACAGGAGGAGTTTTGGAAAGGTTTAGATATGCCAGCTGGAAAATCAGCACTAGAATGCTGAGTGCTGAGTTTTATGAGAGATTCTGGTCAGAGCTCAGAAGACCAGAATGCTGACAGAAAGGCAGATGATAAAGACCAGGCTCTGGAGATTTCAGTTGGGAATAAGGATTCCATTAGCATTTTACTCCAGGCCATGTGCATTATATTCTGGCAGAAAATATTTCTATATTTTGCTCATGTCCTGAGACCTTGTGGGAGACTGAGATTAAGAGCAGCAGACTAATTTTGGCAGAGAAAATTTCAAGGCAGCCCAATGTTGAGACCATGGCATGAATACTGACAGAGACTTATAGCCAGGTTTATACTGAAAGTCAGGAGCAAAAAATCATTTGAAAAATTTTCAGTTTTTCCAGAAAGGAAGTCATCAAAGTTGGAGCAGAGGTAAGTTTGGTTACTGAAAAGATTAGCATTAAGAAGAAGTAAAATTCTTTACAACAGGACAATAAGGAAAATGCCTTGAGATCATGCAAAGAATCAACAAGACCCCTTGCTTTTTTGCAGGCTAAAATGGGCAAAACTGAAAGACTTTGCTTTGAGGAGAGAGCCCCAGGGCACTCTGCTGGAGGAGGGGTCCTAGGGAAATGGTTCCTCTGGATTCCGGTCATAGAGCTCTGTCACCCAGGTACTCAGAGGCTGCTGCAGCCATGATTCAAAGAGGTCTGGCTACTATTTGAGCTGGCAGTAGACTTTGGCATCATCCATGCAATGATGGTTTTACTGGCATAAAGAATGCAAGAATTGTGGCATTGGGGAAGCTTTCAGATTTCAGAAGAAGACTTGGGAGGCTGGGCAGTGTGGTCCTGAGAAGGCAGTGAGTGAAGTTGAGAGAGGGAATTCAAAAGTGAATTGGAGACTCCAGGAAGTTGGGTATGCTAGGAACATGGAATGTTGGCTGAGGAAAGTAGGAGGCAGTGAGCAAAGCTACCCCAAGAAAGAGGCCATTAGAGCAGCAACTGGGCATGCTGTATGGGCAGACTTGCCTAAGAAATTTGGAGTTAACATTTTTGCCTTGAGTGCTAGGCATGGAGTGTAGGATTTAATGTTTGTTCTGTTGGATTTTGGTCTTGCTTTGGTCCTATTCATTTCTATCCCCTATTGCTCCCCTTTGGAATGAGAGTGTTTACTGTGTGCCATTGTATGTCAGCAGTTTTAAACTTTCTTTTTGATTTTCACAGCAAAGAGTTTGCCTTGTGTCTCAGAGGGACTTTGGAGGTGGACTTCTCAGCTGTGCTGGAACTTTCAAAACTTCAGCAACTCTCAAAGATGGATTAAATGCATTTTTCATAGAGATATGCATGACTCTTTTGGGGAGTAGGGTCAGAATATTATGGTTTAGATCTAAAACAGCCCCCAAAGTCTCCCATGTTTGGAAGGTGATTAGATTATGGGAGTGTTATAGCTGACTTGCTGTTAGGAGATAAGTTCTTAGTGGAAGAGACAGATCACTGGGGCATAACCTGGAAGGGTGTATCTCTTTCCTGGCTCCTCCCTTCGGTCTCTGCTTCCTAACTACCACCATATACACTATGCATGCTGGACTCCTCCATTTCAATTGCCCACTCTCCATTCTTCGTCTTTTCCTGACTGCCTTGTATTGTAGGTGTTTCCCAAAGTTTCATGTGGTGTAGGGTTGCTCCCCAGTGAGGTATTACTTGGAAGTGGTAGGAATTTTAAGAGGTGGGGGGGTGGTCAGTGGAAAGTCTTTGAGTACACACCCTTGAAGGGGATAATGAGCCCCAGCTCTTTCTCTTTCTTTTTTGCCTGGCCATGGAGTGGGTGCTGTTGCTCCAACACATGCTTTTACCATGATATGCTGCCTTGCCACAGGCCTAAAGGCAACAGGGTCACCCAATCATGGACTGAATCCTTCAGACGTGTCAGGTGAAATAAATCTTTTCTTTTTACAAGTTGACTACCGCAGGTATTTATGATAGTAATGTTAAACTAAGTAACACAGCAAGGAATTGCCCAACACATTGTAGGGAACCAGGACACAAGCTTGAGCCTTGAGCAAAGAGGGTCTCCCAATGTGAGCCCTGCAAGGGGGTTAGGGGCAAGGAGTATTTGGAGTGTGGAGAGTTTGGAATATGGAATGTGTGGTGCAAACAGGAAGGATTCTGATACACTGGGAAGGCTGGTTCCACCCCAGAGACCACCTTCAGGACAAACCACGCACATCCCATGTCAGGTTTATTTGGCTTACTCTCAACAAGCCCTGGTGGGCTGGGAATCAGAGACGTTTGACTTCTAGTTATCTCTCCTGGGCCCTTGTCCCAGGCCCACCCTCAAAGATGCAGAGCACTCACTCACGCAGAGACAGCTGGCCTCCTGTGTACCTGCCAGACGCTGCATGCAAACCTCAGGTACGGGCTTGGATGTGGGCCTAGGACACGGCACATGGCTGCGTGAAGGGGCTTCCACAGTGTGAGTGACCTAACCCAAACCTGCACATGTGTGTCTGATTACTCATCTCACTCTCATCACATAGGAGAGGTGGCTGGTTCTCTAAGTGTCACTTTAAATGAAAACTAAACATTCCCTCCTGAGCCCCAATTCCCCATCTCTCAGCAGTGTCTTTGGAAGATAACAATGAGAATGAATTATCACTTGTATAAAAAAAATAGGAAGCTGCTGGGTTTGAAAAATGACAAAGCAGCAGTTTGCCCCTTTTTACTGACTATAGCAAGCAGGGGGTGAAACTATCACTGAGGAATAATGGAGTGTGCTCACAGCCACATTAGCGTTCAGCTCACCTATCAGAGGAGAGGATTTGAGTGACTCTGCCCCTCAGATGCTCTTCTGGCCAACAATCTCCTCCCCAGAATTGCTAAAGCCCTGGAGCATCCCTCTGTGAGGACCTCACTATGGCCTTGGGGCTCTGGGCTCAGGCCACAGGGCTCTACCTCAGTCAGCACTGAAGGGAAGGAGCATATGGGCAGGTACAGCTATAGGTAAAGATGGGCAAAGAAAGCAGTGAAGGAAGGCCAGACCAGAGCAGCAAGCAGCACTATGAATCCAGTTTTCGTGCTTGGTCCTAGCTCTGCCTGGGATGGGGTTTGAAGGATATTTCTTCCTTGGACCCATTGGGCCTTTGCCAGGGAAGTGGTAAAATACAGAAAAAGTGCAGACTGGGGAGTATTGATAACAACCCACCTGTTCAGTGACTCATTTTCAGATCTCTTTCATATTCTTCATCTCACTGGAGGAATGATCAATTTATCAACTGTGAACTGGCTTAAGGGACTTTCCACAGAACTTGGAAAAATGTAAGTGATTTACAGTATGTGATGCTAGATAAATATTTAATTTGGAGAGTTTTGGCTATCATTTTATTTGTAATGGTTTTTTCCACAAAGACTGGATCTCTAAATGGGCTGCTGAAGAGTGGGCTGGGCATGAAGCACCAAGGCATAGGTATAGACCAGACTTGAGCCTCTAATCTGTCTTTACTCCAAAATATCAAATACACTTGGTGAATATGAAAGCACTTAATTTCCAGCCACTCGCAAAAAGGACAGAGACATTCACAAGGTGCTGTGTGTAGATCTTGGTGGCTCTGTTTGCAGGTGATTTCACCTAATCGCCCCTTCCTCTTTTAAGGAAGGCCCTGAGGGTTCATAATTGGTGTACAGGGATCCCAAGACCCAATCTGCTACATGATGACTTGTTATTCTACACACAATCCAGACAGCAGTGACTGACCTGCCTCATCCTGTCTATTACTATTCAAAGGTATTACCACACACTCTGTATTTCAAAGAACACATATTACTGTCTCCAGTTCTGTGGGTCAGAACCCCAAGAATAGTGCAAACAGGCTGTTTATAGATCTGCATCAAGGTGTCAGCACCTGGGGATTGACTGGGGAAAAATGGGGCATCCGTTCATTCCCCGGTCAGCACCATGCATTTCATGGGCTTTAAGGACAGGGAGCCTCATTTTCTCTCTGGCTGGTAGCAAGAGGTTACCCTCTGCTTCTGGCTGTGACCTCTCCACAGTGTAGCTTAGAGCATGGTGGCTGATTTCCCTAAAGCCAGCAAGGGAGAGGACCTCTGAGTAGGGCGGGTGTTCAGTTGTGGAAGCATGCATAGCCCTCACTTTTGCTGTATTCTACTGGTTAGGAGCAAGTCACACCCTGACTGCACTCCAGAGGGGACCACACGAGAGCTGGGGAGAAGAGGGTCAGGAGCTACCCTTGACTAGCCATCCCTTAAAGGAAGATGGCATTTGCTTGGAATTGAGTCTAAAATTCAGTTGAACATCTGAAAGCTTCTCAGTTCAAGTCAGCAGTTCAACTCGTCCACACGTTTGCAGTAGTTAGTTGCTTTGCAATGCTCCAGTTGCTCAACTTACACAGAGCAAATCTGTCCATTTCTTGTTGTCCAAACAATTGTCATTTCTTCACAGAGCCATGATAATCTTTTTATGTTGGAAGATTATCTAATGTTGTTTTGTTGGAAAGGGGATTCTCTGCTTGGTGCTTTATACTCACAAAAAAGCTGATAGCTAAAGGGATCATGGTGTTGGCTCCCTCCCCCAATAGTTTACCTGAGCTCAACGGCTGCTGTGCACCTGAAGCACTGACTATGCTGCTGGCACAAGGACCTGAGAAGGTGCAAAAAGTCGTTCATCTGGTGGCAGCAGCCTACCGACCCTTTTCAGACAAGAGTGAATCACTAACTTCTATATCTGGCCCGCAGAATGCCTTCAGGGCCACCTGGAGTTCTAAGCCTAGCTCCCTGGGCTGTGGTAGATGGTTCGAGTTCTCATTTCCTGCTTACGAATATCCTTTGCTCAAAGTAGGCTTATCTTAGCTTCACACTGGAAATCAAACTCATTACTGAGGATATATGGGCCTGATGATACGGATACTATTGACCTTATAGGCTCAAGCAGTTTTAGTCACCTTGAGCCTTATGGCATAAATAGTTCAGGATCATACATGGAAATAATATTGCCTCCATAGTCAGAAATAGTAGCATGAGGATGACCAAAGAACTTACTTATTACTTTCTTGTCGCTGGGACAAAATACCTGACACCCACAGGTTAAAGGAGGAAAGGTTTATTTTAGTTCAGTTTGTACAGGTTTCAGTCCAAAGTTGGCTGGCTCCAAGGCAGTGCAGTGTGACAAATGGGCATGGCAAAGGAGAAGCAGTCCATGGCAGGGTAGGAAGAAAGCAAGCAATGAGCCTCCTTTTCCCTTTTATTCTATTCAGGCTATAAGCCTATTGGTTGGTACCACCCACAACCAGGATGGGCCTTCCCATTATCCACACCTAGAACTACGTTAAACTAACCAGCAGACTAATCTAGTTGCCACACTCATAATCCAGATTCACACACCCTATATGTAGCTGCCTCCAAAAAAACCCCACATATGAGCACATGAGGCTTCATGGGGGCATATAGATACAAGCCATAACATGCACCATTGAGAGTGCAGGCTTGTACAACATTCCTTTTTGAGGGCAGTAGGGGTGTGTGCTGACATATTGGGTATTTCACTCACTTGCTAATATGTCTTAAATCTTTTTTGTTCTTTCCAAAAGTCCAGGGAATAGTTCCCAAACTGTGGCCAGGACAACTTTTTTCCTTCCTCCTTGCAGGGAACAAGACCTTCCATCTCCATCTTGAATGTGGACTTCTGAGGCTCTGTTCTTAGAGAGACAAGACGTGGCAGCCCCTGCCTTGGTTTTCCTTCCAGCTTCCCATCTGTAGGTTTCTAGTTTGCCAATCTCTGAAATAGAAGTTTTTCCCAGCACTCTTCAGCTCTGCAAGTTTCTATGCTCTTTAGAACCTATTCTTGCAGCTAGGTGGGATCTTCCTATGAATGAATAGATGCTATCTTGTCCAGGTATTTTCTTTCCACTAGACTCTAAGACGGAATGAGCACTTTAACAAGGCAGGCTTCCCTGGGCATCTCGTCCTGTGGGGAGCCTTAGTTCAACCTGTGCAGATGCTTCCCCTCCCTGTGTCCCGCAAGTGGGGCCAGTCTTAAATGCTCTCTACCCCCACTCTAGCCCACACACATTTTGCCACCTTCCTTACTGTTTCGCATTTGTCCCAGTGGCTTTAAAACTTTCTTGTCTACATCTTGAACAGGAAATGACTCAACACCGGAATGTGGGTCCTCAGGTACTTGTCCTGGAAGTCAGAGTGTTTGGTAGACAGATAATAGGTAGATGATAGATAGATAGATGGATAGCTAGATAGATAGATAACCAATAGAGAAAAAGATAGATAGATAACCAATAGAGCATGGAGAGGACAGACAGAAATATTTTTAAATAGTCTTCTCAATTCCATGCATGTGCAAGGCACTGAGAAAATGCCTATCAGTAGAATAAGATGAATATTTCAGTGACAAAATGAACTGTACTCAGATAATCTTTTTAGGTATATTTTCATAAAATTTATTTCCCAACTTCTAAAAGTTGTATTTTATTTTTCATAATGTCTCATAGTTTTTCTTCACAAAATGACAGATTACCCAGATGAGCTTTTAGGGGTAGATATGGCAGTCAAAACTCAGAAAATATCAAACCACCAAGAAAAAGACTACCCAGGTGATTTTTTATAATTATGCTACTAAACAATTTAAAAATAATCTTATACTTTTCCCTAAATGTGTGGCCAGATGGTTCATCTAGTATGTCCTACCCTATTATTGATCATTTTTCTGAAACCGATAATGTGGTACCTGAATACCTGGAATTAGGCCAGGTTTGCCTCATCACGGCAGCACCCTCCCTTAGCGGCTGCTTGCTAGCTTCCCTTGGCCCTGTCCCTTCCTCTCCTCATTATGGCTCTGCAGACACATATTCTTAGGCCACGTCCCTTCACATTTGTAAATTATGAACTATAAACCTTATTTTACCACTTATGAGTAATTTCGAAGTTGATAGCATTTTAGAATTTTTGGACTATTTTGTGTAAGTAATTGCAGCATTTATAAAATAAAATTGCTTATAGAATCATTAAGAGAATGTAAGTGATTGCATGATTTAAAGAGATAAAAGGTATATTTTTATAAAAGAAGAAAATTGAATCCTATCATTTGCTTTTGTAGTAAAAAAATTGAAACAATCACCATCCAGTGTGCTAAGGGCAGCCACTGACCCCATGTCCACACTCAGCAATAGCTACTTTGGGAAGGGCAACTCTTTGAGAGCTGCTGTGGGCCATCAGACTCTGTATGGGCTCCTAGAACTGAGGTCCACCCCATGTTCGGTTACAGAATATGAGATGCAGGAGCAGGCTGGTTAGGGCATAGTTTTCTGAGACACCGACTAAGCCCATTTACTAGCTCAGATTGGGTAGACCTCAAGGTTCCAGGACTTGGCATTGGGTCAAGGCTGGCACCCTCTGGGCTTGCATCTCCTGGGAGAGGAAGCATGGATCCCAGGGTCTAGCGTTGCAGAGGCCAATTAGAAAACATCCCATGTTGAACTTCCAGTTGTAGTTTTTTGAGGAATCTCCACACTGATTTCCACAGTGGTTATACCAGTCCATACTCCCAGCAAAAATGGAGGAGGGTTCCTTTTTCCCGACAGTCCTACCGGCCTTTGTTATTGTTTGAGTACTACTTAGCCATAAAAAGAGATAAACTTGAGACATTTCTAGGTAAATGGATGTACCTTGAGGACATACTCTTAAGTGAAATAAATCAGACACACATGAGTAAATATCACATTGTTTCTCTAGTATGAGAAACCAAAAGTGTAAATAAGGACCAAAATATGTAATAGGTACTCTGAAATAGGAAGAAAATGTTCAAAGGAGAAGGGGAACTAAGAAAGGGTAGGGCAAAAGGAAGGAAGGGAAAAGGAAAAGAAAAAAAGAAAAGAGGGAAAAAATGGAAACAAAACTCACAAATAAGGAGGGGAAGAGGAGTTGAAGGGAGGGGAGAGGAAGGGGAAAAATCAAGATATATCATGTACAGGTACAAAATCCCTGTGATGAATGTGATCATTATGTATAGCTAAAATGTACCATTAAAATTAATTAATTAAAAAAAAGAACAAGTCCCACACAATGGCCATCTTCGGGAAGCTTCAATGTTGATGGAGTTTGAGGCTCGGGATTCCAAAGGCATAGAAAAGAGAGCTGAGCGGTCTGGACAGGTAAATGCTCAGCATGGTCAGCCCAGCGGCGGTCAGGGTTCCAGGGATGGACCCAGCACTGGTGGCAGGTACAGACTGATGGTGGAGATGCTGCAGCTATTTGTCCAGGCAGAGGACCCAACCTGGAGAAGAAGGCAGGTCTAGAACAAAGTTAGAAAATGTGTGCTGGGCTGGAGAACATGACAAGAACTCATTTATCTATTGGACAACAGCCAAGGAAAGAAAACAGTCACTTTCCAAAGTGCCAGGCTTGGGCTGCTTCTGTTCTTCCTGTCTTGGGGCAGCCTTGCACTGGTGTGAGTGGGGTGAGAAGCAAGTGGGCCCTGCTTTGGTGCTCTCCTCACTCCTCTGATGAAGAAGGAATTTCTGCCCCCGGTCATGGGAGTGGCTGACTACACATCAGACCCAGAGAGGTGAGATCAACAGCAGCGCACTCATTAATATAATCACACTCAGGAAGGAAGACAACGAGTAACACACAGGGTCTCATGCTGGAAGCTGCACCTTCTTAGTTATCACAAGAAAGCCCTACAATTATCGAGATTTGTCTGTGTCTTTCATAGCCTAGACTGCACTGCTTCATTTTCTGTGTAGTACTGTGAATAGTAATAAGCAGACATGGGAGAATGTTTCTGCATGGAACTGAAGCTACTTTCTGGAGTCACAGATAGCAGAAGACAGGGACATATCCAGGACTGGAGTTGACACTCAGGGAAGCTCACCTGCTGGGTGCACAGGGAGAGGATTCTCAGGCCCTCCAAACTCCAGACAAGATATTGACAGCCACGGGCTTGTATTTCTCCAATACTACAGCCTGTAGACACTGGGCAATTCACACACTTCAGTGTGCCTAAACATGATGGACGTGCAAAATTGGAGTAACAAAATTATTCCAATTATTTGGAATATTTTGTTATTTTTTGGAATAACAAAATTTTCCTATGCACATCACAGAAGTGGGAAGAAGTAAAGACAATCCTCAGAAGCAACCAGCAAAAGAAACCAGGAAATGGAAGCATGAGCTGGCTTTGGAGCTACAGTTACCTTGACAGCCTTTGGCCACCCTGAGGACCTTGAGCACAGAGTCATTAGATGGAATCAGGGGCCAGCTTAGATGGAGCTGGATGGGAAGAGCCTCCTTCATGAATCAGAGACTGAAAGCAGGAACTCTCCATGAAAGAATTAACTAGAGGGGGAAAAGTTTGCATTTGAGAGGCTGAGGTGAAGGATATCTGTTAGTTCAAGGTCAGCCTGGACTACACAGTGAGTTTTTGTTTTTGTTTTTGGGTGCTGGGGATTGAACGTAGGGCCTTGCGCCTGTTAGGCAAGCACAGTACCGCTGAGCTAAATCTCCAACCTCTTATATAGTGAATTGAACACCAGCCTGGACTAGACAGCAACACCCTATCTCAAAAAACCAGAGAGAGAGAGAGAGAAAGGGAGAGAAACAACAGAGGAAAAGAAGAAGACTTATCCTGGTGGCAGGGGAGTGGGGAATTTGTAATTACTATATTACCCAAACATACGTTGGTGCCCTGCATTTACACAACATAGGTGGTCCAAAGGAATCTCGAGGATTTGAAAGTAGTCCCAGGTTCCCGGCTTCTGCAGGTACCTATCGATAACAGAAATGACTCTTCTGGAAGGAGCCTTCACTAGGCCTCTCAGAACCCTCCCAGGTAGAGCCGCAGCAGACCTGAATTTATACTAAAGTACTGAATTAAATAAATAGAAATTACAAATGTCATAAGAAAAAAGAAACCAGAAGTAAAATATCTAATAAATATAAAAGAAGGGAGAATAAGGTTTGCAAATCTTGTATATATTAGAATCATTAAAATAACATAAAACTTAATATGTTTCTTATGTTTGCAGTAGTAACAAAGAAGGGAGGTACTGAATATTTGAACAGAGAATTTTCGAAAGTTAAGAATGACTAGGCACATCCTCACCAACACTGTTCTCTTCTGAATTTGTTTAAATAAAATTACTTCTAGCTCGAAGAAGGTGGTATCTCACTGAGGTTTTCACTTTCACTTCCTTGATGATCAATCATGTTGAACACCTTTTCATACCCTTTCTGGCCACCTGTGTGTCTGCTCTGGAAAAATAACCACTCACATATTTTATCAATTTATCTATTTATAAATTAGATTACTTCTTTTGTACATTGTGAATACTCACCTCTTACCAGATACATGGTTTCCAAATACTTTCTTCCAGTTTATGGAGAAAAGAGCTGTTTGTTTAGTGTTGTTCATCATTTCTTTTGCTGTGCAGAAGCTTCTCTAGTTCAATGCAGTGCCACTTGCTGAGTTTTACTTTTGCTGCGTGTGGTTTTGACATCATGTCTACACAATCATTGCTCAGGCCAACATCAAGACTGTCCCTATTTCCTTCTAAGAGGTTTACATGTTCGGGTCTTACACGAGGTCTTTAATACATCTTGAGTTGATTTTCTCATGTGCTATAAAAGGGTACAATTTCATTCTTTTGCATGTGGAGAACTAGTTTTCACACCATTTATTGAAGAGACTCTTTCCCCCATTTTGATTTTGTGGCAGTTTTATAGGAAACAGGTGGTCGTGTTTGCATCGGTTCTTCTCTGGCCCTCTGTTCTGTTGCACTGGTCTAGGCATCTTCTTCATGCCAGGACTAGGCTGTTTTTATTACTGTAGCTTTATAATAATGTAGTTTCAAATCAGGAAACAAGATCCCTTCAGTTTTGTTGTCCTTTCTCAAGATTGCTTTGGCTATTCTGGCCATGATCATCTGAGGTTCCATATGAATTTTAGGGATTTTCTCCCTAGTTTTATCTATGAGGCCATTGGAATTTTTATAAAAACTGGGCTAAATCCATGAATTGTTTGAAGAGTATGGATAGTTTGTCAAATAACTGAATAGCAAGTGAAGTGTTCTAAAGTAAACTAAATATTAAAAACTCAATAAATAAATGAGTTAAAGGTTAAAGTGGGAACAACAGGAGAGAAATGTTAGTAAAATAGAAAACAAATCTAAGAAATTACCCAGAATGTACTCAGGAGGGAAAGAAGTGGAAAGTTAGAAAAGAGGGAAAGAGACACAGAGGGCAGAGTGAGAAGTTCTGACTTGGATCTACTTAGACATACAAAAGGAAGTAACCAAAAGAATGAGGAAGAAGGCACTTGTGGAGGCAGATAGCTCATTATTTTCTAAATCATTAAGAAAGTGTGGGTATCACAAGTATTTTATTTTATTTTATTCTTTTTATCACAAGTATTTCAATTGCAAAATAAAAATAACAATAACAAAATCTTCATTAAGTCAAAGCTCAGGTAGGTCACAGCATGTAAAAGACAATTTTAAGAGGGAGAGAAATGATAAATGAGGGAACAACAGGCCGTGAGGCCAATGACAGTTTTCACAGGAGCAGCAATGGAATCTAGAAGACAATGCAAAGTGTGAGGAAAGAAGAGCTACATGTCAATTCAAAAGGTGTAGACACAGTACATTTATTGTTTTTAAGAAATAACAATATTTTGAAATAACATTGAGAAAACAATATTTTCAGAAAAATAAAGCCCGCACAGTTTATCATCTGCAGCCCCCACTAGGGAATTTTAAGAGACACACAGCTGGGGAGAGCAGGGTCCCAGAGGAAAGTCTGAGATTCAGCCAGAACACTGTGCAACAAAATGGTGATTGGGTGAGACCTGAGTGCAAGGGCCCACATGACTTTATCAGACATGCTTGATTTTGGGTGGTCGGATAGTCAAACCAGAACATTGCAATAATATATAAACTGGGAGATGTGAGTGAGTTGAGTTTTAAGGACTTTGTGCAGTTTACGCAGAGGGAAAGTCATGCTTAGTATTATATTAGTCTTTGCTTACCATCAAGTTAAAATTTACAGGATAACTGTGGGAAACAGTGGGGGTGTACAGGTGAGGTTATAGGGGCAGGTGGGGAGGGTAGGAGGGGCCCTGACAGGAGGTGGAGTTCTGCCAGTCTGGGCTCTGTAGGGGCTGGAAGGTTCCGTGGTGCTCAGAAGGCCAAGACCCGGTGTGCACGGTGCACATGCGTATTCCAACCAAACTCACTTTGGGCATCTCTCAACTGTACTATTTTTCTCTCCTCAAGAATGCAGCTAGATTTTCTTCTCTAATATGACGGTAATGGAGGGGATTTAGCTCCGTGATTAGAGTGCTTGCCTTGCAAGCACAAGGGCCTGAGTTCGATCCCCGGCACCACAAAAAAACAAAAAAAATGACGGTAATGGTTGTATGTTACCTTGTAACACACAGCTAATCCCTTAGTTGTTAGGCAAAAGTGCTATAAAATCAGAACCTCAGTTCTCATCCCAAAATACATCAAACTGAATCCTCCACTGCAGTTCTGTGTTGGTTATTAATGTTATACAGAATTGAATAGGTTTTGTATTCTAAGACTTTGTTAACTTTAAGGACAGAGTCTTTCTTTTCTTCTCTATTAGAATTGTCAGCAGTAAATAAAGTTTGACATAATAATAATAACCCTTCAGATCATCAATAGCGGCTGTAGAAAGTGTGTGTGTGTGTGTGTGTGTGTGCGCATGTGTGTGTTATTCATTTAATTAGAGTTAGTATTCTTCAATGTTCTGTGCCCTGTAGTGGTGTGTCAAACCCTCGGGATGACATTCTGCAAAAACTGAACCTCTTTTGTATTCAACCAAGAGCTAATCATCTTTAATTATTTTCAAAATTAATTTTCTCCCTAAAAATGTTATTTATTTCTTCACATACCAAGTTGTCAATACAAGTGATTTGGTTAGTAGAGAACTCAATGAATCTTAGCTTGCGGGAGAGAGAAAGGGAATAACGTGAGTGTAGAGTGATTTTTATGTGTAAATTATAAGCCATGTTAAGACTGAGATGAAAGGTAAGTGAATTTCCAAGAAATGTTTCCACTGGTGAGAAGTGACACTTTTATCTTTGGCCAGTGAGATATTGTCCATAGGACTAGCAATATCTTAGAGGGTGTAGTGGACTTTCTGTGGTGAACTTGAGCAGGAACGCCCAGCTGAACTGAGTTCATGTGGTTCTGGGCATAGAAGATCCACCGGAAGATTATTGCCAATGCAACATAAAGGAGAATGGGAGCTGAAGACAGGAGCTGGGTGTTTCCCAGGAGAAGCTCTGTTGTGGTTAGTTCTCCTCAAGGAAACTCAACTGTTCTCATTGCAGAAGGAACTCCGGGCCTTGCTGTCATTGAGGACTGCTGCTGTTTGCTTCAGGGGAGCTCTGGTCTTCATCTCTGCTGTGAGCAACGTATCCTGGCTCCAGCATAGATTTCTTCAGTCGTTTAGTGCAGATACAGATGTACATGGGACATTGCCGTGGGCTCTCAGCCCTTGATTGAATCTTTTGGGTCTCCAGTGCATAGATAAATGTTCTGCACTCTTCCTGCATTTTCTTGTGTGTGTGAATGTTGTAACTTGGACTTGTTCTGTATTAAATCTGCTCTCTTGCAAACCACTGATTCTAGAAAAGTAACTAATATATACTGGTTCTCAATTGGCTTATTTCCAGGTTTTAGTTATTGCCAACAGCGCTGCTGAGGACTAATTTGTATCTCTGATTATTCATATGCAAGAATTCCCTTTGGGTATTTATCTAGGAGCGGAATGTTTGTGGAGTAGAACATATGAACATTTGACATATGAACTGATGTCAAGCTGTTTTTCTAATGATTATAGTAATTACTACCCCTACCAGCTATGGATAAGAAATCCTGTGGACATACCTCCTCACTAGCACCTGTTATTCAGATCCCTAGTGCTGAACATCATTTCATGTGTTCACCAAACAGAGAGGCTTTCCTACTGAAGGAGGGGGAGGAAAATTTTGCTGAAGGGCAATGTTCTCTCTCTCCCCACAAAACAACACCTGTGGTCATCAGGATGCACAAGAGGATGCTGAGAACAATGCAAACACGAGATTTTAAACATGGTCTGAGAAACCCATAAAATGGATAATTGCATAGAACTTTTAGACAAAGTCTTGTGATAGGGTCTAGCATTTAAAAATAAACAAAACAGCCCATGCTGTTTGAGGGATCACAATCTAGTTCAAGTGCTCACAGCCTTTGTGAGCCTTGCAGTTGTCGGAAGGATTTAGTACAAATTCACAGGCATTTTCTGAAGGATCTGTGGAAATGTAGCGTAGCCTCTGTTTCTAGCTCATCATTCATTCTGAGGCCTTGAACAGCACTTTGAGCAATCCTAGTCTCAGTTCCTCTTCCCCAATACAACCTGTTCTGCAAGACTGCTGAGGTCACCGACATCGAAGTGTTTCATAAACTAGCTCCAGCATCAGTGATTTCTTTGAAGTTAGCTGGTACAGACTGGTATGCAGAACTTGGTTAACAATAGCTTATAAACACAGCTGTGTTAGTCATTTTCCTCATTGCTGAGACAAAATACCTGACACAACCGAAAGGAGGAGGGTTTTATTTTGGCTCACAGTTCAGAAGTTTCAGCCCCTGGCCCCCAGGCTCCCAGACCGAAATGGAAAAACTGCACACATCGCGGTAACTAGGAAGTAAAGAGAGACAACTAGAGAATTAGGAAGGGGGATAAACCCTTTCAGGTCATGCCCCCAGTGACTGACCTCTAACCCAGCCCCAACTCCTAATAGCAAGTCAGTTATAGAGCCCCCATGATCCAGCCACCTTCCAAACACAAGAGGCTCTGGGGCCAATTTAGATCTAAACCATAACAACAGTTTATGAATAGAATGAATGTAAGTTGGGTGAAGGCGCTGCCACCTCGTCTGACCATTTGCCGTGCATTCAGGGACAGCAGATCCCTCCTGGCAGTGAGGCTCCAGGAAACGTCTCACTGCACCCGTTCTTCTGATGCAGTGAGAAAGAACGAGGCATCTTCTAAGCCTCCAAGGGGACTCAGCTCTTCCTCCGGAGCATAAATCCAATTTCCCTCCGTGTGGCTGGCAGGACAAAAACAGACTCATAATAGACAGATATCAAATTAATTTCGCTATATTTGTTTATAATAGAACTTCTGATTTAGATGTGTCGCTTTGCAAGTCTCTGTGTGTTTCATTTCCAGCATATATATAACATTCCATATTTTAGCACTTCAAGGTCAGTGTACATGTAACTTAACATCATAACATAATAACATATTGATTATGGTAAAGAAAACAATCTTTCTCAGAACAGGTTCTTATTTCATCTTGTGTGGATGACCAAATGCATCGAATTGCCTGTTAGACTAGTGAGAATAGGTTCTGCAGCTCTGCAGGGGAGACAAGTATTAATAAATGACTATTTACTACACATTTCCCAGCCTGTCCTTATAGCTCAAGAAGGGTGGTGGTGGCTCAGAATCCCTTTTAGTAACTTCAGGGAGCTGAATGTGCTGAGAACCCAGAGCCACCAGAAATTATGTCCTTTTTCCTTAGCTGATCATCCTCAAAACCAGGGTTAGATTGATATGATCAAATGGAGAACTATTTTAAGAACTGAGGTAGTAGCTCTGAAAAATTCTGTTCAGTCAATTCTGGGGTGGCATCCCTCATCATTTGGGGGCCAGACACAGTGGGCGAACAGAAAGCTTTGTGAGACATTGTCAGGGGCTCTTTCTTGGCACCCTCCCTGCTGGAGTCCCCCAAAGGATCCTGACTAGCAGCAAACAAGACCTGAAGAAATCTAGATCTTGCATGAGACAGTAGCTGGGGTCCCTGTCCACCAGAGGGGCCCACAGTACTGCCTGTTTTGAGGGTGCCTGAGAAGGTCCATGCTTGCTGTGCTGCTCAAATGGGATTTGCTGAAAGGATATGCTTCCTTCATACTTGATTGTGAGACAAGATTTTATTTTGTGTGCAAAGCCAGGATGCAAATGGCTGCCTTAGTGGCCAGGCCTCCCTGGAAAGCTTCCAAAGGCGTTTAGTGGAAAGTGAGAAAAGTCCTTGTTAAAAATCTCTTGGACTTAAATAGCACAACAGGTGGAATCTGTATTTCCATTAAATGCTTTTCCAGAATCTACTCCCTGCTGGTGTCCGTGTTACACCCAATAAGTGAAAGCAAGACTGTTTGCACTGTTTTTGTTCTTTTTTCCTACAGAGTCAGTAAGGATACGGCTTTATATTCTGAATGCTGAGTGGTAGCTTCAGGGCAGATGTAGTGACCACCCCAGGACAACCCAAAGGTTTAATAGCTTCTCTTTCCACAGAGCCATCCCTGCGATTCTATCGAGGGCTTCCTCTCATTCTGTGAAAGGAGCTTGCTGCTTATGGAAAAATAAGGTACCTTCCCTCCCCCTTCCACCCATGCAAATGTCTCCTGCTGGCTGTGAGCTACTGGTCAGTGGTGACCGTGAAGATTCAAAGGTGGCCTGCTGCAGGCAGCAGAAATCGGAGTCTCAGAGGATGGAGCAATTCATGGAAGCTCTTCCGGCCTCAGTTCCTGCAATGAGAATTTTGTCTGCAGTAGGGAAGGACACTGGGTAAAATTTTTTAGGAAACAGGAGTTTCTGAGAGAGAGTTTCTGCAGTGTGCAAAATGGAGGTGATGGTATTGGGCCTACAAAGGCAAACACAGAGATAATGGATTCTTTCCGACAGTGCACACAGGACTGGTTACTAACAATGAAGATCCTTGTGCATTTGAAACATCTGAAAACTGACTGGAGTCAGGAGGAGTGAAGGACGACAAATCACATGCTCTATGAACTTGGAATCCCTTGTGGAGCCATGAAAATGTCAGTGTCTGCTGGGTGCAGTGGTTGGCAACTGTAACCCCAGTTACTTGGGAGGCTGAGGAAGGGGCCTGGATTTGGGGCTCAGCCAGAGCAACTTAGTAACTCAGCAAGACCTTGTCTCAAAAAACAAACAAACAAACAAACAAAGGAAAACAAATGCTGGGAATGTAGCTCATATAGTGCCCCTGATTTCAGTCTTTAGTACCACAAAAAGAAATAAAAGCGTTCAGTGGCTGTGACCCAAACCAGTTACCTCAGAAACTCTGAGGCAGGCCCTGGATGTCAGCATTTTCTAAAACTATCAGGTGATCACTCTGCAAAGCCAAGACCGAGAGACTCAGCTCAGTGCAGAGTTCTAGCCTGAAGTATCAGCCAGCAGTGAGTGAACCCACATGAGCTGAGGCCTGGATGAGGCACCTTAAGAAGCAGGTGTCCTGGGATGGTGAGCAGAGTGGAAACATGGCAGGTCTTGGTGGGCACAGCTGATTGTAGGTGTCACCTCTACTAGTCTAAGTTTCTCAGTATTTTGGCCCATTTAATGATGCTATAACAACATTTCTGAGACCAGGTAACATAGGAAGTGATTTATTTGGCTCATGATTCTGGTGGACGGATGGCATTAACAGCATGGCATTAGTGACCTGGTGAAGCCTCCTGACTGAGTTGCAAGGTGGCAGAGAAATAGAAAGGGGCCTAGCCACGTGTACAGGAACCAAGTGTGTGGAGTGGCCTTGCTTTATATCTGATTGCACCAGAACTAACTCCCACGAGACCCAGCTCACCCTGAGAGACCAGCATTCACGCACTCATGAGAATCAAACCTCCAGGTCCTAATGACCTCCCGCTCTTACATTTTCTACCAGCTCAACCTTGCCACCCTGGGGACTAAACCTCACGTATGGTGACTGGGGCTACTCACTCAGACCATATCCAAACCATCACACTTGGCTGATGAAATATGACTTCTGTTTATATCTGTGAGGTATTTCTGGAAGAGATTGGAATTTAATAAATGGTTTCAGCAAGGAAGATCAGCTCTCACCAGTAGGGCAGCATCATCCAATCTATTCAATAGAATAAAAAGGTGGAGGGTGAATTCTGTCTCCCTCTTCTTGAGCTGGGACACCCATCTTCTGCTACACTTGGACATCAGAGCTCCTGGTTCTGGGGCTTTCAGCTTCACAGTGGGTCTGCCGTTGGCTTCCCTGGTTCTCAGGCCTGGGGACTCAGACAGAATTACACTAACAGCTCTCTAAGTTTGAAGATGACATATTGCAGGACTTCTTGGCCTTTATAATCAATTTTCTTATAAATTTCCTCCCTTACTAAATCTCCTCCCTCTTCTCCTTTTCTCCCTCTCTCTCTTTCCCTCTCTCTCTCTGCGTGTGTGCACACGCGCGTGCATGTGCACATGGTGTATGAGTGTTGGTTCTCTTTCCCTTGAAAACCTGACTGATACACTGCTGCTGGAAAGCTTGGCTGCCAGGGAGGAGAATCGCTGTAGCACAGTTACCTAACTGAATTCCAGGGGCTGATCTAAGACATTGCAGGACCAGCTTCTGGCTCCCGTGTCCTGCCAGGTCTCCACATTTTCTCTCTCTATTTGATTCAATTTATCTGAAGCATATCTTTTTTTTTGATCATCTGTTGGCCTGAGTGTATCAGGTAACATTTACTATCAGGAGATACTGGTGGGATTATTTTCTGAGATCCAGCCCCTTTTTCATACATGTAAGACATCTTGACAAGAAATCAACTTTTGGGACTCAGCATCCTTTTTTCTCTGATTTTGCTAGAAAGTCTGGATTTATTTCTGGCGTGCCGTTGAAGAGTGGAAATCTTCACCCGCTCAGGGCTTGTTTCTTGAAATTAGTATTTTGATTCCTGTCTAGAGATTCCTTCCTTCCTTCCAACTCAAATGTGTGCTGTGGTATTTCTAGGTCCAAGTCCAAGTCTCTTTTCATAAATTTTCTTTGCACCATGATTGTCCTTCATGCATACCTGGTCTTTCTGCATTCAGAATGTGTCCCTCGTTTGTGATGTTGGCGATGTCCTCTGTGGTTGCAGAGTGTTGGTCCCAGATGCTGTGAATCACTGGATGGCAGAACTATTTTTCAGAGGAGTTAGTAGTGAGGCAAGTGACATTCAGCCCATGGTGGGACCAAGAGGGACATAGGCAGTGACTATGCAGGAAGTTGTCATCTCTGTGGGTCTTCGGCTAGGAGAGTTGGGAAAAGCCACTGAACCAATGGGCACATTATCATCCATCTGTTCCTCCCCCATCTAACCATGATGTCTTTCAGGGCAGTATGACCACAATGACCCACTGATACCAGTGTCCCTGTATCTAGGAGGCCCATCTTTCACGCACTCACACCTAGAGGTTCCCAGGAAGGTGGCTCAGGCAAATCGACAGCAGAAGGACCCAGCTTGTCTATTGCACATTGCTACAGCAGGCTCACAGCAGCATTCTCCTGTCAGTCTGCTGAGTCTTCACCACTTTTGTCTCTTGGTATTTATCTAATGTTCTGGGGAAATCACTCAAAATAATTCTTCATCTTCTCCTTGATTTACTTTTCAGCAGTCTCATAACTGCTCTTTATCACCAAAAGTGCAGGCGCACACCTTGCCATTCGGTGTGCATTGCACACTTTGGTACCTCTTCCATTGCTCCTTTCAAATTAGAAGCAATTTCTGTTTATGTTTATTTTTCTTTCAAAGATCTCTGCTCTTTCTTTCTTCTTTTTCATCTAACGCAAGATGGTGAACAGTTTTCAGCTGTATTCTTTTTGTTCAGTTAGTTCACAATTTTCTGACATCTGATTTTTTCCAGTTTTCAGGATGTTATTAATTTTCTTTTGGCTGAGGATAAATTTTTGGAGACTTGTTTGCTGTATCTTATACTATGATCAAGTGTAGACCTATGCGGCTAAGTATCAGTTGATAGAGAGGATGAAGGAGTTCATCTTGCCTCTGTCCTCTACTCATTTGCTCAGTGATCACTCTTCATTTTTAGGATAGACCTGGGTGATGACAGATGTGCACAGCAGCCTGAATGGCACTGATTCTTATTTGGACGACAGACTGTCATCCAGGACAGCTCTTGGCCTAAGGTGGTGACTCTTCCTTCTTTGCTACTCATCTTGAATTATGCAGAGCTCACTTTATAAGGCCATATCTGTATGTCACAGTACATCCTCCTGCCACCTTCCCATCTCAGCACTTTATTTTGGGAACATCATCTGCCAGGATGCAATGTCTTTTCCTAACTCTTTGCTCTAACTTTTTTCCTGAGTGTTTCACATCTTACTGAATCAAGAAATACATGGAGGCTATTGGGGAAGGATGGGGCAGTAAAACCCCAGGAATGTATCAAAAAATGACTGGGGGTGCTGCTATTTGGGATCTTCATTAGCTCAGACTTCAGCTTTCTGCATTAGAAGGCCAATAGAGGCAAGAGAGGTTTAGGGGACCTGTTAATCCTCTAGTGGATGAAGATGTATGTTGTATTCTTGCAGATGGAAAGTCACAGATTTTGCTCATTCTTTTTTCTATTCTCAGAATTTCTGGCCATCTAGTTTAAAACCAATAGGCAACTTCATTTTCAGAGTGAGTTTCAGAGGAGCCAGTGCCCAGAGTTCTGGATTTCTTAAGCTTTTGGATTGGCCTAAATACTTGGCAAGGCCTAACTTAGGAAAACAGACTGGTTATCATCATCCTGTGAAACTATGTGCTTCAATACTAGGTGACATAAGTCACAAAAATGCATGGCTTATTTTAGAAAGCAAGAGCAAGATCCTGGAGTACAAAGTCACTGAATGCATAAAAACCACCTGCCTTACATCTGGGAGTCTTCTTGTGTATCCTGCACCTTGTCTGTCTGGGTGGGTACCTGGGCAAACCTCTGTGGTGTCTGAATATGGCACTGAACTACAATGCCAGCAAAACAGGACAACTCAAATGCATGGTAGCCCATCCTGGTGAGGACACTGGGCTTGATGAATCTCATACTGGGTGGTATGAATTACAGGAGTTGAAAACTTCATGCGAAGCCTTGGGAGAAGGTTATGTCTAAAATGCGACACAGCTCAGGGATCTTGGGCCCCAGAGACTAAGAAAGTCAGAGCCAAGGGAAGGAGGGTGGTTCATGGCCTTAAAAGCAGGAGGATGAGGAAAGCATCAGGGAGGGAAAACCAGGATTCACATCTGGGCCTCTGTTCCATCACTTGCATCTGTGAAGGGACACAGGATATGGTGAATAAAGGAGAAATAGGGAGCCCTGTTCTGTCCCTACTTAGATGGAAGATGTGTTTTCAGAACTGAGATGAGGACATTGCCCTGTGATGATATGTCCCAGACTCTCCAGTGTGAATGTGGGCTGACAGTGGCAATCTAGTGCACCCATCCAAAGCCAATGCAGTGTATGGTATCACTCTGGGGACCTGCAGCTCTGCCTCTACACCAGTGTGGGCTGAGGTACCCATCCCACCTGTCCCTCTTCATAGCCCCTGCGTTTCACTCATCTGACCTTCAGCAGCAGCTATCCCGAAGCCCTTTTCCTCTCTTCCAAATGTCTCTCATGGTGTTTTTGAGGATAGAAGCATCTCCTCGAAGGTGCTTTCCCCTAGAAGAGAAAAAGAGAAAAATGTTCTGGTTTTTCTCTGTGATATAACATTTCATTAAATAATAGGGAAAAAATTAGGAGGAAGAGATGAAACCTCCCTGTATTAGTCAATTTTCCTGTTACTGGAACAAAATGCGTAGCACCCACAATTTAAAAGAGGAGAGGTTTAATTTGGCTCAGCGTTTTAAAGGATGCAGTCAATGGTTGGCTGGGTCCAAGGCAGAAACATCAAGGCAGAAGTGTATGGCAGAGCAAAGCTGTTTAGCTCATCGGGGTTAGAGAAGCAGGCCAGGGGAAGAGTGCCAGAGAGAAAGAGGCCAGCGAATCAAGGTCACATCTTAATGGCCCATGCAGACATATTGAGAATTATGCTCTACTAGTCCTATGGGTGTTTATTAATTCAGTCAGGTTGATATATCACAATTAATGGCCATAATCCAACCCTTGTCAACTTGACAACCAGACACATCTCCTTAAACCATACCTGATCTCCAAAGAAAGACAATAGCAAGCTCATAATTCCACCTAATATGATACAGTTACCTTGCATACAAGCAAAAATGCAATAATCTCTTTTGAAAAGTCTCAACAGTTCCAGAATTTTTCAAACGTCCAAGTCCAAGTCTTTTCTGAGACTGAAAGCAAGCTTTTAGCTATGACCTTCTGTTAAACAAAAAGAAAAAGTTATAGGTCGAACTCTTGAAGACATAGGTGTAGGCAAAGACTTTATGAACAGGAAATATCACAAAGAATCAACAACTGGGACCTGATCTTGTTAAAAAGCTTTTGCACAGCAAAAGAAACTACCAACAGAGTGAAGAGACAATCCACAGAGTGAGAAAAAATTATTGCCAGCTATTCCTCTGACAAAGGACTAACATCTCAAGTATATAAAGAATTCAAAAAAATCAGACCCCACAAATTTAAAGACCCAATCAAAAAGTGGGCAGCAGAAATGAATAGACATTTCTCAGATGAAGAAGTAGAAACAGCAGATAGACATATGAAAAAATGTTCAACATCACTGGTCATTCGAGAGATGCAAATTAAAACAACCCTGAGATTCCACCTCACTCCACAAAGAATGGCTATTATCAACAAATCAGTCAATAACAAATGCTGGAGGGGCTGTGGAGAAAAAGGAACCCTTCTCCACTGTTGGTGGGAATGTAGACTGGTGCAACCACTATGGAAATCAGTGTGGAGATTCCTCAGGGAACTAGGACTAGAGATTCCATTTGACTCAGCTATTCCACTTCTTGGTATCTTCCCAAAAGAATTAAAAGCATCACACAGCAGCGATATATCCACACCCATGTTCATAGCAGCACAGTTTGTAATAGCTAAATCTTGGCAGCAGCTCAAATGCCCATCAACAGCAGAATAGATAAAGAAAATGTGGGGTTTTTTTTAATACAATGGAGTACTACTCTGCTATAAAGAATGATAAGCTTGAGATATTCCTAGGTAAATGGATGCATCTTGAGACCGTACTCTTAAGTGAAATAAATCGGACACACATGTTTAAATACCACATAGTTTCTCTGGTGTGAGAAACTGAAGTGTAAATAAAGACTAATATATTGGGAAAGAGAAGAAAATGTCCAAATGGGAATGGGAACAAGGGAGGGGGAGAGGAACAGAGGGACAAGAGAAATAAGAAATGGAAGGGAAAAATGGAAAAGGGGAGGGGAGGGGAATGGGAAAAAAAGAAGCAACAAGATATATCATGTACAGGTACAAATTCCCTATGATGAGTGTTACCAATATGTACATCTAAAATGTACCATTAAAATAAAATTTAAAAAAATAGTTATATAATCCTAAGGTACAGTGGCACAGGGTAAACATTCTCATTCCAAAAGAAAGGAGTGAGGTGGAGATAGAAAAGAATTAGATCAAAGCAAGACCAAACCCAGCAGGGCAAACCTTCAGTCTTTTAGCTCCATGTCCAGCATTTGGGGCACATGGTGGTGAGATATAAGTTCTAGAAGGCTTGGGTGGGGGAAGATGCCTTGCTGGTTGCAGCCCACATGGCCTTTCTTTTGGGTAGGCTATACTCACAGCCTGCAGCTTTCCTCAGCAGAAAGCCCATGTTCCTGGCATCTTCCGCGTCTTGGTGTCTTCACTACATCTGCAACTTCATTCACACTGCTTCATGAACTCAACTCTGAGGGGCACCTTGCCTGGTCTCCCTAACCTTCCTTTGAAATCTGAGTGGAATTCTCTCTGATTCCACAATTCTTGTATTATGCATGCCTGAACAACCAACATCACATGAACAATGCCAAATTCCACCAATAGCTTTAGCAGTAGCCAGGCACCCTTGGACCATGACTGCAGTGGCCTCTGAGTGCATGAATGGCTTAACATAGTGAATTGAATCCTAGGAAACCAATTTCTTAGGAGGCCCTTCTTGAGCAGGAGTCTCAGGCGAAAGTTTATACTTTTCCAGCAATAAACCTATGATGGGTGGGGTCTTGCTGATTTCCAAGATGACCTCAAGGCATCTTTCTTGTATGTGTACAAAGTACTCAGTTTCTTTTTACTGGTGACAACCTCTTTAGCAACCTTGCCTCCTTTAACCCCAAATTTACACATGATTTCTTTTGGGATAAAATTTAAGTTTTTAAAATTTCTTTGCTCTGCTTTTTGCTCCCAATTCTCATTCTAAATCTGGTTAAAAGCAGCCAGCAGCCTCAGCACAAATATAGGCTGCTGTGAAATTTCATCTGCCAGACCAATTCATCTACCACTCTTAATTTCAATCATCATCAAAGTCAAAGGACATGGGAAAAATGTAGACCATTTTTTTCTGCCAAGTGCAACACACTTGACCGCTAGTCCAGCTGCCAATACAGTCCTTATTCCCAGCCTCCTGAGCATGGCCTCTACTGTCTGAATTCTTATCAGCATTCTGGTCATTTTAACTCCGACTAGAATCACTCATTATGTTTTGCATATAGAGTTCTAGGACTTCTCTACTTTGAATCACCAAATATTTTCAAATTTCTCTCATAAATCAATTCCAAAGGCTTCTGAATAACATGGTAAGGTACACTCATACCAAGGACCCTCCTTTTCTGGTTCCAATTTTCTTCATTAGTAAGAATTTTCATCACTGGGGCATAATACCTGACAACCACAACTTAAAGGAGGGGAGGTTTGACTTGGCACATTGCTTTAAAATCAAAAAGGGCAGAAGACCACCCTACTGAAGGTACAGGGACCCACAGGTGGACAGTGGACATAATCAGTGCAGAGTCTGATCATCTTCACTGGAATGAGGGTGAGATGGCATGTGAGAGAACCTGATGTCAACTGTTTGCAAACACAACCCCATGGCCTTCTGTGGCCTTGCATAGTGGGAGTTTTGATCCCCTTAGGACAGTTATTCAGCCATGGATTGGGGGGTGCTGCATCATTTGGAACAGAAAGCTAAGGATAAACAGAAGAACCAGAGGGTGTAGTATCTCAGCTGTCCTTGAATATAAACCCAAAAGAGGCCAAGGGGATTACAGAACAGTTTTTAGATACGCCAAGCTGGATTTCAGCTTGGAGGGAATACTCACTTTTTAAATTTAGATCTAGAATGCACCCCCAGGCTCATTTATTCAGAGATTTGGCTTTCAAAAGGTAATTGGATCATAGGGTAGAGTTATACTCATAAGTAGATCGACTCATTGATGAGTTCATAGCTAGAGAGGTTTGATGGGAAGTGGTATGCCACTGGGGTTGTGCACTTGGAAAGTATATCTCTCTCCCAAACTCCTTCCTTCATTTCCTGCTTCCTGGCTGCCATGTATTGAGTAGCTTTTCACCTCCATGTCCTTCTGCCATTTTGATTCTGCATTGGAGCCAATAAACCATAGACAGAATCCTCTAAAAACCATGAGTCAAAATAAGCTTCTCTCCTCTTTAAAGTGTGGGCGTTGGGTATTTTGTTCCAGTGACAGGAAATCTGACTAATACACTCGTGCTCCCAAACAAGTGTCATTGCTGCTCTTTTCCTTGGATGTCCCCATATGGACCTGGCATGGATACAGTTTCCCTTGCAATGTAAGATATTGTGTGTCCTAGTTCCATGGAGGGCCAATTGTCTCTCTCCTTTAGAGAACTGACCTTTTACCATGTTCCCCTAGAGGACATCTCACTCTGTCCTTAAACCCCTAAACCTGGAGAACAGAGGGTAGGGCAGAGAGCTCTCAGTGGAAGCCATTCTGGAACCTTCTCTTCACACACTAAGGGAAAACAGACCTGTGCCTTTACTAAGCCAAAACTTCATTAAGTGTTGTATTCCTTTTACCTTTTTAGAGACAGTGTTGCTCCTTGTGGGGGACTCTGCCATAAATGTGTTTCTGTGAGTTACCTATGTGGCAACCACAAAGAAGACTCCCAGCCATGGCAAGGGTGAGGAAGATGGATCCTAATTATTCTTTGGCCACTAACTTGCTCAGAGACCTGTCTCATAGCTCTTCCCCTAGCTTCTGCTTCCTTATTTCAAACAACATGCTAGACAGGCCATTTAGTGTTGCAGAAGTGAAATGCTTTGCTTTCCTTGTAACATGGTCAGGGACATTCATTGTGCCTTGCTCTCCAGCTAGAGCATGAGACGGGACAAAGTCAGTTAACATCAGTTCTCAGGGCAGCAGGGGAAGCAGGAAAAGCTGCCTCTGTTATAGCTTGTTACTAAAAATGGCATTACTGACCACTTGGTGAAGAAGAAATCCATTTCTCTGATATACTAGTGACCACCAACTGAATGCCCAGAGCTACACTGGCCACCTTTACTGTTAACACCTCTGCCTGTATCCTTCTCTCATCTTTGCACTTCTCTTAAGAGGGAGTGAGGTGTTCATCCCTGAAGGCTCAGCTCTCCAAACAGACTCAAATTCATCCCACACCCATCTCAGTGCACACCAGTATTCACTCCTGCTTCCTTGTCATTAAAGCTTTATTTTCATTCTATCCTCTTCCTCAGTGTATAAAGAAATATTGTCTATCTTTAAAAGAGCAAATACAGATGTAAAAAATAGCCAGAAAAATTCAATCCCTTCACCCTCTGCGCCTTGCCATTGCCCGTGTGAGGTTTCTCACCGCCATCAGCATTGAAATGATGACCCCTCAGCCTGGGTCACATCTGGCCGCCTCCAGACTCATACCTGCCATTCTTGCCCTTGAGTCTGGGCAGATGCACCCAGTGTTCCACAAACGGAGAGGGTTTGTTCTCAGTGCGTGTCCTCCCAGGCAGAAAGCCCCAGGTGCTCACAAAGTAGCATTGTTCTGTGCGCCATGAATTTTCAGGAAGCATGTGGACCCTAAGAGCAATGTGCCAGCTCATTAGGTAACATATATTAAGGAGTACAAGTACCACAGTAATTGTTAGAGTGGTCCCTGAGACCATTTGATTGAAGCCCTAGGGAGCTATACAGGAATCTTACCAACAATCTTTGTGGATACAATAATTACACTGTGATTTTAGTACCTCATAATTTAGTCACAGAATGATTTTTTAAGGTGACAAGTGGAGCAAATGATTAAGGCTATTGTCACCGTGGTGTTGAGTTTTTCGCTTTTTCATAGGCTGAAAATATGGACTTTAAAATATTCTTCTTAAGAATCCAGAATAAATATTACTTGCCCTGATCTTTAGCAAAAAGCTATTAGAGTTAATGATAGAGTACCTTAGCCAATCTAACTCTCTCAGATAACAATGATGAAATCTATATTAAAAATATTTTTTTAATAGAAATCCAACTCTCTGCAGTACTAGAGAAAGATGCAAAGCAAACAGAAACTGATGTGGAATCTTTGCTTGAAAACTGAGCTGCAATGTTGGTAAATTTCTAGGTTTTTAACTGAGGATACTCTACAATTTGTAACAGCTGGAGTGGTAGAATGACAGCTCAAACCAGTAACACAGCGACCAAGGACAGACATTAAACTGGCATTCCACATTATACCAGAAATCAGTGGAAAATTCGTAGCAGGGAGGGAATCACAGTGACTGAGCCCCCAGCTATTCATAGACGTGGGCAATCACTGAGCGATTATGCATGGGAAGGAGGGAAGACTGTAGAAAAGCAGGACTGCAAACCGAGGAAGCCGAGATTTCAGCTGCTTCTCCTCACGGTGGGAACAGAGACTTTAGTTTAATTCCTAATTCCCAGTATCCAGTCATCATCGTCGTCATCATCATCATCATCATCATCATTATCATCATCATCACTAAACAAAGGAAACCGTGACCTAAACTCAAAGAAGAAAATCAGTTGGTAGAAATTGATATTGAGATGACACATATGTTGTATTTAGCAGACAATGCCTTAAAGTAGCCAATGTAAATATGTTCTAGGACGTAAGGGAAAATATACAAACAATATATAAACAGATGGGAATCTCAACAAAAACACGAACAATATAAAAAACCAAGTGGATATTTGAAAGCTGGAAAATGTATAAAATTACATGAAAAACTCACTAGATGAGTTAAAAGAAGATTAGAGACAAAACTAAATGTCAACAGACTTGAAGATCTATCAAAAGAAATGACGCAATCTGGGGAATAAAAAAGACAAAAGAGATTTAAAATGACCAGAGTCTTGAAGACATGTTTGAAAATAGTGAACAGAGTAGCATATATATCATTGATGGCAAACCTTGTAGAACTTTCAGTGGTAACAAACTGCTCACTGCAGCATTTGTGCTGTGGGTTTTCCACCACTGATATATATCACTGGAGTTACAGGATAAAAATGAAGAGAACAGGGTAGAAAATACATCTGAAGAAAAAATAGCTAAAAACTGGCCAAATTTGATAAAGAACATTGATTTATAGATCCATACGAGCTAGGGTGAAAGCAGAGAAAACTATGCCTGGGCACACTGTGATTATTGGCATAATCTAAAGATAAAGTGAAAAATCTTAAAAACATCTAGAGAAATACAACACATCAAAGGAAAGACACATACAAATGTGACCTAGACTTCTCATCAGAAATAATGAGGGTCAGAACACAACTGAATATCATCTTTCAAGTGCTGATGGGAAAAAAATCAAAAACAGAATTTCATAGAAAAGTGACCTTTCAAAAATAAAAGTGGAAAAAAATCATCTTACGTAAATAAAAAGTGAGACAACTTAACAGCAGCAGTCTGCTAAAACCAGGTTCTAGGATGAAGGAAAATCACAGCAGACATTAATGAAGAGCATCAGAAATGGTAATTATGTGGATAAACATGACTTTTTAAGGACACACAAAAATTAGTACACTGTTGTGAAATATGAATGTCTGTAAAGGCAGTATAAGGTACCCTGAGACCATGGAGGAGCACAGGAAGCTTATGATAGCAGGAACTGGTGTAACGTTAACACCGTGAAAAACAGATCTTACCACAATAAGTACAACTAAAGGTAAAAGAGCATTTCATAATAATAAAGAGACCAACACATCAGCAAGACTAACGATTAGAAGTACGTGTGGACTTAATTATAGGGATTCAAAATACACGAAACCTAAAATCTGAAAGAACTAAAGGGAGAGGCACGCAAACATCCTATTGAGCTAAAACACAAATGTGCAACTAATTTGAGGGATTGAAATAGATACCAAAACATCTATAACAAAATGACACATAGTAGGTTCTCCATAGATATTTATTCTTGCTCTTTGTCAGAAACATGCTGTCAGTGAGCATTTTACATTTTTCATGTACTTCTTGATCTTTTCACTCTCATGTCTCCTTCTGAACAGAATTTAGATGCAATGCTGATCTGGGCTTTATCGACAGACGCTGAGACTGGAAACGTCCCTGGCTCACACCAAGTCCCTTAGCCTGAGTAGGGAAAATTCATAACTAGAAACCGCCTTAGACTCTCAACACCTAATATTCTTTGTACTTGACTTTTAATATTTTAGGTTTATTTTCCTTCCCAGATGCTTAATTCTGAGCCTTATAATCTGCACTATATTATTTGATTTTTCAATATAATAACATATTCTACATTAATATAAGGTGACACAGAGGAATACAAATTTGTGATGAGAATAAGGAAATTGTCTCATTTCTGATGTTTTGTTCTCATTTTAAAATTTAACAAATGGAATACTGAGTGGAATACTGAAATCCTAAGAGTATAAATTATTGACTTGAACCATGTATTTTGTTCTTCATTCATTCCTTGGAGTAATGCATTTGACTTGCCAAAGTAGGACAGAGTGCTGAATGATTTCAAGCTATGGAGAGTGACCTTTGGCATGCAGGTCTCATCAGGCCACATTCTAGGTTCCTGCTTTCTTCTTCTGTCTATCCACATGGCTTGTAGACTTGAGCTGTGAGAGGGGATCCCTCTGTTCCCATGCCCATCCCTAGCCTACTTCTGTACTCTGATGACTCAGATGTGCATTCTGATCACAAGGTATAAAAATCCTCATCTCACACAGGGTGTCTAATCTCTTCCCACACTCAGGGATGCCTCCTCTCCTGTGGGCTAAGGGCAGCAAAGGAAAGTTCTCTCCCCTACACCACCAGCATTTTAGGAATCAGAGCCCATGGGAACTAGCATGAGTTGAATGATGCTTCCCCAAAAGGTGTTTCTACATCTTAACCGTTGTAACTTTGAATGTGATGTTATTTGGAAATAGGGACTATGCAGATACAATTAAATTAAGGATCTTAAAACAATGCCACCCTGGATTTATGTGAGCCCTATATCCGAGGACTAGAGTCTTTATAATTGAAAGGAAAGAAAGATTCAAGACTCAGAGACATAGAGGGAAGATGACCACAGGAAGACAGAGGCAAAGATCAGAATAATGCATCTACAAGCCAAGGAATGCGAAGGGCTGCTGGAAGCCACCAGAAAATGGAGAGAGGCACCGAGCAAATCCTCCCTCAAAGCCCTTATGAAGCACAAACTCTGCCAGCACATTAGTTTCATACTTCTGGCAACCAAAACTACAAGACAATGAATTTCTGTTGTTTTAACCAAGCATGGGGTCCTTTCTCATGGCAGTCACATAGATTCACACAGGTGCCCACAGCTGTCCTGTGAATAGAGGCTGGCAGAGTTGGCACCTTCTGAGATAGCTCCTTGGCTCTTTTCCAGCACATTTTTCCTTAGAATAATGAGTATCCCCTGCCTAAAGCAAGCTGAAAACTCAGGAACAGGCCCAACAACCTGTTCCCCTCTATCATTGCTCCTGATGACCAGCTTGGCCACCCAGGGAGGAACAAGGCATAGCCTGGGCCTGGGTGCCCTCAGCCATCTACCTGGGTCACTACATAGAAGTCAGACTTATCCAACCTTGGAATGTGTAGTTCCCCTTTAGTCTGTGTCCACTGACTTGTAGTTCAGTAAAAACAAACTTTCAGAATCAAAAGACCAGACAACATAATCTAGCTCTCTCTCTAGTCCTGTGCTCCTCCTTCAGGTATGAAAGACAATGCTTAGGGGAGCAGAAGAGTTCATGTCTCATGGAAAAGCAGGAGAGAAAACTCAGGGACCCCCTAGACAGGTGGGCACTAGTGCTACCCTGGAGAGCCATTCCCGGCACCCCCTATCGACTGAGGCCCTGTGCATTAGACCCTGGTGAGGGTCTCTGAGACCGGAGACAGCCCAGCCTTACAGAGCCCCTTCCTACAGGGAGAGGGGAGTCTCTCACAGCCATCCATGCTCAGGGCCTCCAAGGATCATGGATGGCAGAAAGTGCCATGAAACCTTGGAGGAAGTAGAAAATACAGAGCTCCCGTAGCAGGAGCCTCATGGCTGGCTCCCAGACAGAATGACATGCATAAGACCTACCCTGGATTCCTGCCCCCTCCTAGCACTGACCAGGATTATTCAGAAGGCCATGCCTCCAGGATGAGGTCACACTACCAGATTATTCAGAAGGCCATGACTCCAGGATGAGGTCACACTACCAGGAGTGCCTATCTCAGTTTACTCTCCTGACCCATCCACAAGTGTCTCTATGTTATCCCCTAATGTCAGAGCTTCTAGAAGCTGCTTTCTGTGGGCCTGGTTCACCTGCAGTTCCTCTATTTCCAGCTCTGTCCCTGCCAAGCTCATGTTTGAGGCAGACCTTCTGCCCCTGAAGACAGGAAGAATGATCTTGGTTGTGTTTTGATCAATGAGGTGTGAACAAAAGTGACATGTGTCTCTTCTGGGCAGAAATGTCCAGAGCCAACAGCATTTGCCATGTCCTCATTTCCTGGCCTGAGCAGTTGGGAAGCACCGAGGCCTGGGCTTAACATGAGACCTTGAGCAATGTATTAGTCACCTTTCTAGAGCCAATGATGTGGAAGAGAGCAGATTTAATGCAGGGCATTTGCAAATTACAACCTTTACCCATAAGCCAAATGCAGGAAGAGTGCCAAAGGAACATTTATGCAGTGGAGACCTGAAAGATCCAATCAAGGGCTGGGAGCCCATGGCACTGTCTTGTGTACTTCCGTGTCTGCACTAAAAGGCTGAAGAAATCTTTACTGGAACCAGGATACGATGCTTGCAGCAGAGATGAAGACCAGAGCTCCCCTGAAGGGAACAGCAGGCATCCTCGATAACAACAAGGCCCCAAGTTCCTTCTGTGACAAGAATAGCCAAGTTCCCTTCAGGAGAACCAGCTGCAACAGATCTTCTCCTGGGAAACAACCAACTCTATTTTCTGGTCCCGTTCTCCTTTATGTTATGTAGGCAATGACCTTCGGGTGGATCCTCTGTGCCGAGAACCACACCGGCTCAGTCCAGCTGGGTGTTCCTGCTCAAGTTGACCACAGTAAGCCCACCACAAGCATGCATGACAGAGAGTCTAAGTTGAATATAGTCTCTCATGTGGCGAGTGTGCAAGATGCAACTCCTTGCTGTTTGTACCATTGAAGTCTTTGAATGGCCAATGACAGCTCATCAGCCAGCTGACATCACCCTGGTGACAGACGCATGAGAGAGAGCACATTCTAGAAGACTTGCCCCACAAGGATGTAGAAGCCTGTCAATGTCTTCAAAGGTTGGCAGGACTGGACAACCTGATGAGAAGTATTAATTTCTAAGAGATTAAGTTTTAAGAAAGCAGACCAAGTTTTAAGAGAGACCCTTGATTAGATTACATTTAGATAGGATAAAATGTATTTTTCAACACTTACAAAAGGAACTGGATTGAAGAAACACATAACACAGTCTAGAATTTTGTAAAGCATAAACAACTCTCCTCTCTGTCTCTCTGTGTGTCTCTCTGTCTCCCTGTCTTTGTCTCTTCCTCACTCTCTCTTTTGTACTGGGGACTGAACTCAGAGTCTCTCTACTAAGTTACATCTGCAGCTCTTTTTTATTTTTTTATTTTGAAACAGGGTCTTTCTAAAATTGCTAAGTTGCACAGTCTGGACTCCAACTTATTATCCTCCTGCCTCAGGCTCCCAGAGTGATGGAGTTACAGGTGTGTGCCACAATGCTCGGCTTCAACTCTTTTTATGTGCCCCTTGTAGACATATTTCAGACATAGTCATATTTAACAGGACAGGTCCCCTTTTCCTGTTAGAATAAGGCGATGAGCAGTAAACTCGAAAGCCCACTGTTTACAAGGTGGTTAAATCCAGCCAAAGAATTGTCAAAATTATAAAACTCGGCTTGGATCAGGTAATGTCATTTTTTTCTTTTTAATAGAACAGTTATTGTGCTGCAGAAATGCCTTGCTGACATTCTGGGATCTCAGGAATGGCAGGAAATGAAGGAGTTTACAATTTGCCTTTTCCTTTTTTTTTTTTTTTAGCAATTAAAATATTAAATGTAAAACAATTTGGACACGTTGTTCAAGAAAAGAATACATGCTAAACTCACCATGTGCCCTCCCCACATGCCCTCAATTTCATTGAAAAGAAAGTTAAATGAAGATTAGAGGGCGGGGAGCATGCATCACCTGTAATTCCCACCCTCGGTGTCTGCAGGTTGCTAAAGGGAAAAGTAGTAGGTTTTGGTTGCCTAATTAGTGACTGGCCGCTTGAATTCAAGTTTGCACAAGTGCACTGGCGTCACTCAGAGACTCTGCTCACTTAGCTCACTGACAATAGCACTGAAATGGGCCTGTGTGAGCTATAAGGACACAGAGCGCACGGCTCCACGGCCTCTCAGGCTTTCTCTGTGAGACACAATTGTTCGTGTGTGTTTCACTTTGCCATGGGGCTCGCTCTCTGCATCCAAACAGACACCATTATATACATGCAACTATCATACAGTATACACAATATTTCATACAAATATCCAAGGAAGAGGAAATTTCCCTTGAAACATCAGCGAACAATTGGCGTCCCTTGAAGACAGCGCCCCAGTTCTGACTCAAGCATGTGGACGGGTCTCAGGTGGGAAGTGACCTTCCTGGAGTGGGCTCTTTTCCACTAGAGGCAAAAGATGAGAAGCACTTAATGTGCTTTGGTTTTAACTTTAGTTTTAACTTTTAGAGAGTCCTCCCAGATAAGCACTAGCTAATCCTGGGATTTGGATGCTCTTCTCCATTTTTATCAAAACAACCATTCCATTTGTTCAACTGGGAATCTTTTCTCACCGTGTCTGATGGCTCTTCTTGGGCAACGCCGACTGCATGGAGCACACCCTTTGTCTTTGGCTCGTGTGATCGACTTAGTAGCAACTGCCATTGATGTCCCAAGTATTCATCTCTATCTAGATGACAGAAATCTTTGCCCTTCTGGGTCAGTGTTGAATAGAAGTCTGTTTTATGAGACATTGCGAGTGGGACTGCATTCACCACAAACCATTTCTAAAGGCTCGAACTTGAGCATCACTCCGACTTCCATTGTGGATGACCCGGGGCATATTGAGATTTTGTTTTTCACCTTAAGGAGTTTTTGATTTTGTGTTCTGTAAATTTCTATCTGTTCACCAGGAAGGCGCGATTCTGGAAGCTTCTCCAAATTGGCAACGTTTTAAAAATAGCCTTTGGTGCGTCCTGATGGGCTCCTGCACAATGAGCTGGCCTGTTTTCAAGGCCAAATGTGCAGAAACTTGAGGCCAGTTTGCTGGTCTGTTTATAAACCAGTGAAATGGCATTAAGCTGTCATCAGAAAACAGGTGGTCGGCTGATATTTGTTTTTTAAATGTGTCCAGAATTAATTGGCTTATGGAATTTTTGGCACTGAATCCTGTGTAGATGCTGTAAGACACGGCATTGAAAAAAGACACCTGCTGTGCCTTTTGATACAGCAGACAGATATTTGTGCATTCAATGGTTAATGTAGCCCTAATCTTCTATTAAACAGCATATACCGGTCCCATCTGGAAACTTCAAAAGAAAACTATTTCCCAATTTACATTTGCCTGATTGTTCTTTGTCCTTATTGTTTCATAGATGGGGTTTCTGTGGCAATCATCAGGTTGTTTACAAATGTTTTTAATTAGAGCTGAGAGAGAATGGGACTCAGGTCTTTAGATAAGCAGCTTGCTACTTAGAAGGCTATTCCCCAAATATTTGATAGGACCAGAGCTGTTTTGGTAGGTTTTGTCCTGGTACGAGTGGGGACAAGGAAGAAGGAGGAACGAGAAGCAGAGAAGGTCAGGTCAGGGAAGACAGCGTGGCATTTGGGGAGAGCCCAGTCTGCTCGGAGCTCTCCGAGCCTCGTCCCACTCACAGGGACTCTGTGAAATGCCACTTCCTGAGAATCATGCAGATGTGATCTGCACATGTTGGCAAGTTGGCAGCTTGTGTTTTCATCCAAATCCACAGCCCTGAAGCAAATGGTTCTCCAACTTGCTAAGTGAGCCAGGGGAGTCTGGGACCAGCTTGTCTGTCTGGTAAACAGCTTGCTCTGGGTTTGGCTGGGCCAGATCCCAACCTATGAGGAAGAACCTGGGATAGGCAGGTTGCAAGCATATCAGCCCCCCGGGTCCCCATGGGCGTGGTCTTGAGATGTCTAACTCATTCCTGGTTTGGCGTGGGCTGATGAAGGTATCTAGCGCACTCTTGGCTTGGTTGGGGCTGACAACAAGTTGACCTTAGTATCTGTCCTGGAATCCTTTCTTCTTCTGGACAAGGCCTTACCCAGAGGACATCTTCCTCTGCCAGCCTGATAATCCTTGTCTGCCCCACATTCTGTCAATTTTTCACTTTGCAGGAGAGGGAGACTGATGGATAATTGAAACATCTCTTCAGAAACAGCAAATGGTTCCCCAGAATAGTCTTCCAGGTAGACTGAGTTTCAGCTTATATTGACATTGGCTCCACTCTCTGTCTGGGAAGAGAGAGAAGAGAAACAGAAACACACAGATGGAGGGAAAGCCAAGCCCCCCAGCAAAGGGTAGCAGACAGAGGCGGCGAAAGCAGTGTGTGGTGAGCTGGACTACCTTCCTCTGTGCTTTTCTCCAGCCTTCACCAGGGACTCAACAAGCTCCTGTGTCCCCTCGCATCCTGCCCGCATATATGGTCAGACATGCCATCAGAGAAGCATCCCCCAAACCTTGTCCTTTGATGCCGCCAAGTGACTTCTGTCTCTCTCTCCCAGTCCATACTTTCCCTGGAATGAGGGCTCACCATGTACCTTTTGTGCCAGATCCTAGAAGCATGGTAAGGGCTCAGCCCAGACAGCCACAGAAGCAACTCTTCATATAGTATGTCCGTGTTTGTGATGGACAGTGCACAGGGCTCTGGCTGCGGACAGACAGTGGACAGACAGACCAGGGAATCTCTTCTGCAGGCAGCACCTCCCACTCAACCCTGGCTTTGTGGTCTCAGGTTCTTCTGCGCTGCAGGGTTACCAGGTGCTTATTTTCTGATTTCAAATATAATTCACACGTATTATGTGAACTTCAACTATTAGAGGAACTACAGGGTAAAATCTATAAGAAACTCTCCCCAATATGCCAGTGTTTTGGTGCATATTGTGCACACACACACACACACACACACACACACACACACACACTCACTGTTCATCTCTATATACTACTGTTCTGCTTCCTTTGTACCTACTCAGCAGAGCCTGTGTGTAAGAGGTCTATATCTGTGGCCATGAAAGTATGCAGAGGTGGAGGCTGCTCCATGGAAGGCGGGCTCTGTGAGTCCCTGCAGCTGGCCCTGTGTCCTGCACTGCATGACCGCCTGCTCTGAGAGGGTCCCTCCTACCCAGAGGTCACAGGACACAGAAGCCCTTGTGCCATCACATTCTTCAATGTCTCTGTGGGAGGTCAAAGAGAGAGCTGCCCTGGGAGTATGAAAGGGTGATCACACAGGGTTGATGTGGAAAAGGGGTGGTGGCAGGTCCCTCTCTCTGTGACAGGAAGGAAGGGTCAGAGAGGAGACAAGAACTCTTGCTCAAGCAGGCAAGGAGTAGGTGGGAGTGTGAACAGCAGTAGAAGCTGGCCTGGCCTGGAAACCCACAAAGGGATATTTTTGTTGTTGTTTTTGTATTTTTTTTTCCATTAACAGGTAGAGGAGCTGCAGGCCAGGGCTTGAAGTGTCTAGCCACTGTGGGCAGAGGGAACCCCAAGTCCAAGGCCAAGCACGCTTATGTATCCATGACCAGAAAAGATCAGAGAACTATGTGGGTCTTTGCCTTTCATGAGCATTCTGGAGGCAAAACATCACCTGCCAAATCCCCAGAGTACTGGCCAGGTGCTGGGGAGTCTTGGCTCCATGTCCCCTGGAGCCATAGAAGGTGCCTTCTCTAGCTCATGGGAACTTCTTTGCAGAACACTGTTTGGAGTGGCTCAATCAGGCTTAGCCTCATAACAGAGATGCTAGGGTCTGCCATGTACACTGAGGGTGGCCGAGGGTTGAGCAGGGGATGTCCCTACAGGGTAAGACTCTGGTGGGAGATGGGGTGAGTCCACCTCCCAGGCCAGGGAAAACCATGAAGACAAGGTGATGGAGATGAGGCTGAATGAGCACTCACCATGTATACTCTACCAGAAGCCCTGACACCGAACAGATGGGAAAACACTAGAAACCTGGGTCAGAGAGAAGTCCCTTTGCACTGCTGCATACGCAGGCCTCTGAGTACCTGCCAGCAGCTGCAGCTTCTGGGCTTCGGCACAGAGCAGTCATCCAGCTGTGTCCATCCTCACACCACGCCACCACTCCAGCTGAACCTTCTGTCACTGATGGAGGAGCAGCTCTTTTGATGTCATCATTTCTGTAGCAACTGGAGTACTTCTGGGTTGAAATGAGGAAGGCAGAAAGAGGACCAAGCTGAGGCAGTGCTGTTCCCATGGCCCACACCTGCCCAGCTCCACTCTGTGGCCTCACTGCCTCAGGGGTTGATCCAGGGCCAGGTATGTGCTCCTGACCCCTGCCGAGGGCTTCCCTGAAGGGCTCAGGGTGTCCTACTAGTGACTCCCATATTGTACTAGCTATTTTTACAAGGAATGTTTATTCAAGTTCTCATACTGAAAATTAGTTAGAGGAATGGGAGAAGCCAGCCAGTGAAAGTGTATAGGTGTCACCTACTTTCAAGTAGAGAGGAGAGTGAGGCAGGACATTGGTTGGGCTGGCTGGGTGACTGGACTTGGGTCTGATCCCATAAAAACTCCACACAGGGTGACCTCCACCGTCTTATAGATGCCCTCTGCACTTGTCTTCAGACCTGGGTCCAAGCCCAGTTCCTCCATAGCTCCTATGGGTTGGGGTCTCTAATTCATTTGCTCAGAGGTGAAAAGAGTAAAAGAGACCCCAAGTGCTTCCTTGCTTTCTCAGGTACATAAAAGAAGTGCTCACTGTTTCATGCCAAAAAGCAGACCCCATCCAGAAGAGGAGGATGTGGCCTTCGTCATTTGTGAGAAAGGTATTTCTTCTCAGAACCAGAAAAAGTATTCCTGAAATTCCTCCTCATTGCAAGGCCCGTGTCAGGGATACTGCGCAAAGGTTCAAGGTGGCCTTCTTGTGTTGGATACAGAGAGGGTTGTCCATCCTGTCCTTGGGCATGGTGGTGGTCTACTTAATGGGAACTTGAGGGAATTCTGCCAGGTTCAAGCATCAATTGACCCAACCACATGAGGGAGGCAGGTGCTCATCTGAGGTCACTATATGGTCAGGAAACAACTAAATGCTGATGATCTTGATGCCAGAGATGAAGGATCTCCCTTACCTCATTCCCACTATAACGCCAAGTAGGCTTAGCAGTCTCCATTTCTGAGCATCTAGATCAGACACCTTTTCCCTGATCAGTACCAGTCATGAAAGACAGAACATGTTTGCTACAAACACAAAAGTGATGCCATGTGCAGAGGACAACCATCCTGATTTAGGGGTGTGCTTCTTACTTCATCAGTCACTACCTCATCCGCTGTTCCGCCTAATCATTTGCCACGGGACGGAGAGGAGACACATCACTCTGCAAATATCATACCATAAGACATTTTTTACTGAACAATCTTCAGCTTCTCAGAGTATCACAGGCCCAAAGACAGTTAAAAAGTGAAGCTCAGGGATGACTAAAATAATAAATTGATTTTTATATCCTGCTTGATTCCATACCACTGTAAATCATATTTTCTCCAGGTATCCTGTAAATGACAAATTACGATCACCCTTCTTCCCCAGTGGATGCTAATACAGCCATCTGTCACTGGGATGGAGGATGGAACAACATTAGAAACCCATCCTCGGGCTTCTCCTGCGCCACTCTAGAGGCCTTAGGGACCCAAACAACTTAAGAAGACCCTCTCTAAAATAAGGTAATTCAGCTGAGAAAGCTAACAGCCAATCCATCATTTCATGAGAGAGAGAGAGATAGAGAGATACAATGAGTCAATTGATTAATGTTTTCACTTTCAATCTAGACACCTTGGTGCAATGTGGACATGCAGGGAAGAAAGCAGACCAAATTTCTAGTAATATTAACAAAAATAAGCTTGTGAGCTGGCTCCCGGCTGAGTTCTGCGGTGTCATTAGCGTGATCACAGAGTACCACGGCAGGCGAGCAACATGGACGGGTATTGATGGAAAAGTACTCGCCAGGTCTCCCCGGTCATGCTCATGTGCAGAGGAAGGATGACAGCCCCAAGCTGCCAAGGGGAGATGTTTTTCTGAGGGAACTTCCACAATTCTTCATGACTTTTGTCAATTTAATTCACTCTGGCTTTGCAAAGATTCTTCAAAACATGTCATCGAACACCAGATTCAGCAACTGGACTTGCAATTAAAATCTTAAGAAGTAATGGATGTGAATAAGATGGACATACATTCCTGCCTGAGTGACCCGTGGACTTGCTTTCCCCCAGCAAGATGTCCTAAGTGGGATGGGGACATTCCACCTCTGTCAGTGTCGGCTTCCAGTTATTCCCAAGGCAGGAGAAAGCTAGGCCTTCAGGGAGAAAAGGAAGAGAGAGACTGGATGGCAGTGCAGGGTAACTCTCAGGAGTTGTGCTTCCATTCCGGGTCTTGCTGAGCACACCCCTGTGCAAGGGATGGACACACAGGTCCCTTTCATTCATGGGACAACCTGCTGGGTTTGGCACAAGAACTCCAAAAAGATGTAATTCACCACAGCGATAGACTAAATAAGGGATTTTTTTCAACAGCTGTAGAAGGCATTAATGCAATCTCATATTCATTTTAAAAACCAAGAACCTTTCATAGAAGAGGAAGTGTCATATTTGTAAAAGACATACTGTGCTCCTCTGTGATCTCCTCGCCAAGGATCTGTGGCCCAGCTGCCCCAAATAGTCAGCGGAGAGCTCCTGGCAGCCCTTCAGTGGCAGAGGTGCCTTTCCTCAGGCTGCGCTGTTCTGGGGCAAACCTTCTCCAGCTACTGGCAGGAAGGGGATTACAGCTTCGGCCATATCAGCCCGAGACAGCCCAAGACAGCTCTAGCAGGCACTTTAACCTGGAGTTTTCCAGCAAGGCTGGCCAAGCTTTGTTGTGCCTGATTGCAGTTCACTTGTCCCTCTGCCCTACCCACCTCCTTTTACAGATCATGGTCCCTAATAAACATCTTCCACTCCAAACTCTCTCTTAGCAACTATTTCTGAAAAATCCAGACTTCGACACTATTAATGAAGTCTGGCATCTACCAAAAACATCTACCATGTTTACAGACTAAAAGCATGCATTTTTGAGTCAGGAATAAGATGAGAGTGGTTGAGTTGAGTTCACTGAATGCCCCTCAACATTATATCACAGTTTCTAGAGGAAAAGAAATATTTAAAAAATTAAGCAGGAAGCCACAAAAAGGATAAAATTGTGAACAAAGAAGATAAAAGTGTATGAATAAATTTTGTAAATGAATCGCAGAGTTCACTAAGGTTGGTAGATACAAGATAAAACACAAAGATCCAAAGCTCTCCCAAGCACAGAAACATCAATTAAAAACACAATTCTAAAGGAGATCATGTCACACAGTAACACACAAAATAAAGTAATAATAAGCCTAGCTAAAAGAACTTTCATGGAAAAAATAGAGCTCTTTTTTAATAATACAAAACTCAGCTTTAATACCAGAGAAGCCAATCTGAACAAACTAATGTTAAACATTTATATATAAGTCCAAAAAGGTCAAAACTGCTAAAACAATTTAAAATAATGAGACGAGGGCTAGAACATTACCCTTGCAGATATCCAGGCTCATTATAAAGTAGTAGTAATTAAAATCACATAGTATTAGTACAAGCAATAGACAAATAGACCATATGGACGTATCTAAAGTCCAAAACACAGATTTATTCATATACGGCCAAGACACATTTTAAAATTAAAGGGAAAATATGCGCTGTTCAGCTAGTGGTGCAGAGATAATCAGGAAGATGAATTCCAGACAAATTAAGGACTATCTGTGAAAAGCAAAGTAGAAAGCATAGAATTTCATTATGATTTGGGTATACAGAATAAAGCCATGCTGGACATGATGGCATATGCCTGTAATCCCCATCCTCGGGAGGCTGAGGCAGGAGGATTCCCACAAGTTCAAGGCCAGCCTGAGCTACATAATGAGACCCTGTCTCAAAAAACAAAATGGATAAGTAAATAATAAAACCTGAAGAGAAAAAATACCTTTGAAAAGAATTAATTGAATTGGGGGGAAACTCTTTAAAATCTTGCATTAGAAGAAATAATATACAAAGTATATTTACAACATACAAGATAACATAGAATCCAGAGTAAATAACTTGTATAAATGAATAGTTGCTCACAAAAAGAAAATCAGAGCAACAGAAAAAAGGACAGAAATATGTAGTCAAGAAAATTAATATGAAAGAAAATCTAAAGCCCAAGAAATATGAAATCATTCTCAATATTACTAGTAGTGGCAGAAAGATGAAAGTAAAAGAAGTAAACTCGCCTCGGATTGACAGTAAACTTGCCTCTAATGTCTGGTAGTGTCAAACACTGATAAAATCATAAAATGATGTTGGTGACTGGTGCTTAAATTGGTGTGATCTATTGGGCAATGTCTACCAAAGGTGCAAATATGTCCCACCTTGAAATTTAATTCTCAAATATGTACTCAAAAGAGATTCAGACATATACTGCACACTCATGTATAAGAGTACTTAAAACATCATTGTGTGGAGAAAACATGGCACAAGTTTAGTGTTTATCAATAAGGCAGAATGTATTTTTTATATGTTAAAATATAAAAGTGCTTGAGCTACATGCGTCAACATGGATGTGCTTGAAATATAGCGATGATTAGAATCTGACCTCCAGAATAGCACGGCAGACTATGTACTGGATCCTCTGCTCTGTGAATCAACCATATAACTGATGAAAATTTAAAACAACAAAAGAAAAATATAATTTAATATTGCCAGACATTTTCATACAGTAAATGGAGAAACATCTATTCAGGAGAAGCAAGTAAGTCTCAGCACAGACAATGTGAGTCCACAGTCCTGCTTACACCCCCCACTCTTCTCTGTCACTTCCAGCGAGACTGCAGTCCCCGTGTGAGTATGTGCTTGCGAGAAGATGGGAATGAAAGGAGGAGGTCTGGGGATTTAGCTCAGCGACAGAGTGCTTGCCTGGCAAGCGTGAGTCCCTGAATTCGATCCCTGGCACGCACTCCCTCCGCCAAATAAAACTGTTTGTCACCAAATTAGATAACTTCTAGGAGATAAAAATATTCCCAGAAAGATACAGACCCCTGAGACTGACTGGAGAAGAAACATCTCAGAAACCTGCAACAAGTCAAACAGCTGAATCAGCAGGTAAAAATGTTTACAAAGAAAAGCCTAAACCCGGATGACGTCACTAGTGAGTTTCCTTAAGCAACTAAAAAATTATTATCAACACTTTATAAACTCTTCCAAAAAATAGCAAAAGAGGAACTACTTCTCAAGTCTATTTGTAAAACGAATATTAACCTGACACCAAAATCAGAATTTGTCACAAAATACTCAGCAATATACTTTATGGATAATGACACCAAAATGTCAATAAAATAAGAGAAAATAAAATTCAGCATGCATAAAAAAGTAGAATTTTCCCCCATATTTAAGTTTAGTTTAATATCTAGGACTCAATCATCGTTATATCTTATATCAAAAGAATACAGGACAATATCCACATGATTATGTTAATACTGTAGAAAAATATTTGATGAAATCTAATGCCATTCATGATAGAAACAGCCAACAGAATAGGAATAAAAGGGAATTTCCTGAAAATGACAAAATTATGTATAAATAATCTACAGCTAAAAGCATAATTCATATCAAAAGACTAAGTGTCTTCACCGAAAGGGCAAGAGCAGGACAGGAGAGAGCTCTCACCCTTTCTCTGCTGTTCTCCTGAACTGGAGCTTCTACTCAAGCCAATTATGCAAGAAAATGAAGGAAAACCCATCATACTGGAAATGAGATCATAAAACTCACTCTATTGTATGTAAGAGATTGAAAATTCCAGTGAAGTAACAAATAAAACTTATTAAAACTCATAAAAAGTTCAGCAGCATTGCGGGATATGAGATCTATCTGAAAACTCCTCTATATTTCTGGGAGTAACAAGTGACTAAAAACTGAATCTCACAGTAGTTTCAAAAATGATAAAGTACTTGTAGAAATTAATAAAAAACATAAAATTTGTATTGTGGAAGCTGCAAAATATTACTGAAACAAATTAAAGATCTCACTGAATGGAGTATATCCTGTATTCATAGATCAAAGAGTTAATATTATTAGGAGGTCAGTGCTCCCCAAATGGGCCTATGTGGCCAGCAAAATCTATCAGGATACCAAGGAGTGATTCGATTAGCAATTGAATAACTCATTTATATGGAAATGTGAGGGTACAGTAGCCACCAAACCATAAGCAAATAAACAGAAAACCAGACAAATTGGACTTCATCAAAGTTAAAGACCCCTGTGCTGAAAATGATACATCCCGAAAGCGAAATGACAATCCACAGAGTGGGAGAAAGTTGGCAAATCATATCCCTGGTGAGGGCTTTACATCCACAATATATAAAGAACTCTTACACCTCAATAATAAGGAATAAACAACACGATTTAAAAATAGGTGCATAATCTGACAAATAAACGGCCAATAAGCAATTAAAAGTTCCCGAACAATATTAATCATTAGGAAAGTACAAATCGAAACTTCAGTGAGATACCACTTCATATCTACTCGAATGGCTACAATCGAAACGGCAGACAGTACCCAGTGTTTGGAGAAATTAGAACCTTCACACGTTGCTAGTAGGAACATAAAATGTTGTCAGTGCTTTAGAAAACATTTCGGCATTTTCTCAAGAAAATGTTTTAGCTTTCTTTCTTTTCTTTCCTTTCTTTTCTTTTCTTTTCTTTTCTTTTCTTTTCTTTTCTTTTCTTTCTTTCTTTCTTTCTTTCTTTCTTTCTTTCTTTCTTTCTTTCTTTCTTTCTTTCTTTCTTTCTTTCTTTCTTTCTTTCTTTCTTTCTTTCTTTCTTTCTTTCTTTCTTTCTTTCTTTCTTTCTCTCTCCCTCCCTCCCTCCCTCCCTTCCTTCCTTCCTTCCTTCCTTCTTCCCATTCTTTCTTCCTTCCTTTCTTTCTTTCTTTTTTCTTTTCTACTGCAGTACATCATGTCTACATTCCCTGTGTGGAGTTGGTACACATGCATACTATATCTTAATTCCTCTTTCCATCTCCTTTCTCTCCCCTCCTTTCCCCTCCCTCCATCTCCTGATCCCCTTCCCATTTAAGAAAGATCTAGCTCTCTATTTCCTGTTATTTATCTTTTATTTTGCTCTTTATTTATAATCTAGGTTTCTCTTATAAGAGAAACCATGTGATATTTAAGCATGTGCATCTGATTTATTTCACTTAACATTATGGCCTCAAGGTGTATCCGTTTTCCTACAAATAATTCAATTTTATCTTTATGGCAGAGTTGTAGTCTACTGTGTGTAAATACCACATTTTCTTTACCTGTTCATCTGTTGACAGACACATAGGCTGATTCCAAAAATTTAGTTATTATGAATTGTGCTGCTATAAACATGGGTAGCACTATAATATGATGTCTTTACTCTTCCAGGAAGAGATCTAGAAGAAGTAGCTGGGTCAAATGAAATTTCTAGTTACAGTTTTTTGAGGAATTTTCATAGTTTACATTCTCACAAACAATATAGAAGGGTTCCTTTTTTTTCCTGCAGCCTCATCAGCGTTTGTTATTATTCGGCTTCTTGATGATGGCCATTATTTTGGGGGCAAGATGAAATCTGAGTATTGTTTTAATTTGCATTTCTGTAATGATCTGTGATGTTGAACATTTCTTCATGTGTTTATTAGTCATTTGTACTTCTGTGATGTGTCTATTCATTTCACTTGCCCATGTTTTGATTGGGTCTTTTTTTGAGTGGGCTAATTTTTTTTATTTCTTTATATATTCTGGATATTAGTCCTCTGAGAAATAGCTGGCAAAATGTTTTTCCCATTCTGTAGGCTTTATTTTTCATTCTGTTGGTTCATTGTTTTGTTGTGCAGAAGCTTTTTAATTTGATATGATTGGGACCCAGAAATTCTATTATGTGAAAAATTAAAACACATGTTCATATAAAAAACTCGTAAGTGTACTGTTTACAATAACTGAGGTAGAAACAACCCAAGAGTCCATGAACCAATGAATGGGTAATCAGATGTGGTATAACCATGCGACAGAAAGTTATTCAGAGTTAAAAATGAGTAAAACAAACAAAGTAAGCCTGGCTTCATGGCAAACAGGGACGGATCTTGAAAGATGTGGTGAGTAGAAGACTGTCCCAACGATCACACCTAGTATAATATCGCTTAAAAACATTGGGAACTGAGACAAAAAGTCAACTAATGGTCACCAAGGGCCAGGTGAGTGGAAGGAGCAGGACGTGATTGCAAACAGGTGTTATTCCTTGTTGGGATGATAAAAATGTTGCCAAGTTATATTGTGATTGTGGTGGTGATTACACAACTGTGAGTAGTTAATCCCACATGATAGTATACTTTTGGGGGGATGACTATATAGCGTGATCCATTATATCTATTCACCTGGATAGGCATGCATGACTATGAATCTAATGTACTTTTGTTTGCTTCATCTTCCATTTAGAGTCACAACTTGCTCGTTCTCCAGCATTTCTGGTCAAGTCCTTTGTATTTCCTCCCTGGTTCCTGCCATTTGATATTGGTGTTTACTTATTTGATGGCAACCCTACCTCCTCGGTTGGAAAGCAATTTCTAGGAAGACATCAGTCTTCCTAGTGCCTACAGGAATATGTGGCCCAAAACAGGTGCCCAATAATTATAGATTGAAATAATAAATAGAATGTGAAACCTGAAAAATAAATTGTACACTATTCTATCATATTCCCCTTCGGGAGGATGTTAACACATAAGTTACCAATTTCTGGCTCACTAAGCATAATTCATCAGCAAGAATGTCTGTGTCACAAGCTTCGGTTGGTGCCACGCCCCCACATGGTTCTTAATCTCTTGCACTGAGGAAATGTTAAATAAATGTTTGTTAAGCAGCATTTGAACTGTTAAGGTTTAGATATGTATTTTGTTCAAGAGGAAAACTACTAACTCATTTGGCTTCTTGTTTGAAGACTCTTAGCATGTATTTTTGCACAAATGAAAACTATCAGGTGGTTAAAACATCAAATCTGTTTGATCAGTGGCATTTTGTCTAGAAATAAATGTATAAATATCATATCACTTTATTTTTGGATCAGCAATTTGTCGAGATTCTGTTTGCACAGACACATGAGTCCCAGAATCATTCACAATTACAGAAGGATGCAAATCACTCACTTCCTCTGTTGCCGTGTTACAAAGACAGCCCATAAGGCAGGATCCCCTCCTCACATTGGAAGTGAACTTGTTACATTATGTGCATCATAATAGAGTCCATCTGTTCCTGCATGTCCAATATGTGAAGCACATCTCTCTGGTACACATGCCAGCAATATGCTTCATGTCTCCTTCCAGTGCCAGGTAAGACAAGACTCAGGTCTTCCAAAACCTCCCACCCAGGGCCTAGGTGGCTGGAAGAGATACTGTGTCACATGGAAAAAATAATTAGATAGGCAAATTGTGACTATATTTCCCCAGATTTGTGTCCAATGGCATTTGGGTAGGAGATCGTGGCTCACTATCTCTTTCTGCTCAGCTGCATACATATGGCTCAGTAGATTATTTTTATAGGGTGACTCTTATTTTACCCCTTTCTGTCATCAGCATGTGTCTCAGCTGCAGACAGTAGCCATAACCCCCCGCCCCACCTCTAGATCACCTTCGCGCCCTCAGCCCTCATTCTGATTGATTTAAGAAACTTGACAGAAATCATGATATGATATGCCCTCTTTATAAAAGGTCATCATCAAAATGGGCTCTGGGCTTCCTCATC
>PVJO010008261.1:0-76361 GCA_004026905.1 Hystrix cristata | reverse complement strand
ATCTGTGTGCTTGGGAAAGGGATGAAAATGGAAAGGAGCCATGTCCTCCTCACCACTCTAACCCTGTATGACTCCCACACACATCTGGACTTTCCCTCACCAGCTCCCCGACTCCTAGTTGGGAAAGACAGAAGGAGTCAGGGGTCCTGTTTGGAAAGGGCATTATTCCCGGGCATTGGAACACCGGTGGAGGATTTTATTGAGAGGAGTGATGTGCTCTGTTGGACATTGCTATGGGCTGAATTGTGTCCCCTAAAATTCGTACTTTGAGGTCCTAACACCTAAATACCTCAGAATGTGATTGTGTTTGGAAATCTAGAGCCTTTAAAGAAGTAATTAAGGTAAGATGAGGTTATGAGTTGGGCCCAAATCCAATATGACTGGTGCCCTTGAAGAAGAGGAGATTTAGGTGTGCAGAGACATCAGGGTGTTCGCTCCCAAAGCAAAGGTCCTATGAGGCCACAGCAAGAAAGTGGCCATCTGCAAGTCATGGAGAGAGTCCTCAGGAGAAGCCAGCTCTGCCAACATCTTGATCTTGGACTTCCAGTCTCCAGACTGTGAGAAAATAAACTTCTGTTGTTTGGGGGACCCGTCCATGGTATTTTGTAATGACAGTGCTGGGGAAGCGATACAGACACTTAAAAGACAAATCTGGCAGCAGAGGGGTTCTGCCTGAGGGTGGTGGCTCCATCCCCCGGTGTCAGGGACCCTAGAGGAGCTGCGGCCCGGTGGAGGAGGAATTGGAGTTGTCCTGGATGCTAAGACTCAGGCAAGAGACCTGGCAGGGAGGAAAGTCTGGAAAGTGTCAGCCTTTAGGTGACAGGTGAGCCAGGGCACAAGGCAAGGATGCCACAAAGAGGGACAGGTGAATGTTGTTGAGCACAGCACCGCTCCAGCTGATCAGGGAAGGCGCCATTAAAGGAGATTAAGAAGGAGAATGACCATAGCTCTGTGCCGAGAAACCACAGGCCAGAGTACTTCCAGGTGGCATCAAGACACCAGCTGGGGCTGAGGCCGTGGGCTGGGAACCCTCAGTATGGGAAGGGGACAGAGGAGGACCGAGCAGCCACTAAACATTCCTTTATGGTTGTTCTTGAAATTGGTGATAGGCATAATGGTAGAAGGTTTGACAGAGAATACGAGGGAGAAATGGTTTCCTCTCACCCCTGCAGTTTCCCTGCCCAGTTTACTGCTTGTCCAGCCCAGAGGCAAGCAGGCCTCAGATGTCTGTGTGTGTGTGTGTGTGTGTGTGTGTGTGTGTGAATCTAGAGGGAGCTGTTTATGTCCCACCCTGTGTGTACGTGGGTGTAGAGAGACTGGATTTTACTTCCTTCCAGAATTCTTAGCATAGCATTCATGCTGTTCTGTAAGCAATTTGTATTTATTAGTTTGAATTTGTATTGTTCTGAAAAAGAAATACAACCAGATGGCTCAATATTTCAAATGTACACGGAGGCTCGCAATGAAAAGCCCCTTTAGCTCTGACCCCAGCCTCCCTGGCATCCTGCCTGGAGGCATCTCAGTTTGATGTGGTTTTGGTTATTTTGGTTATTATTATTTGCTAACTAGATTTCAAAGATCTCTCTGTTAGCACAGAAAGGGATTCCTCATTCTACTTTAGTGGTTTTTATGGTATTCTGTTTTGTGCACGTACCATAAACGGTTCCACCTCATGACTGTGACAGTGTTATGCTGGGTGGCCTTATACAAATGTCATTCTGAGTAGATTTGCCAAGAGAAGAGTCAAGTGCATTTGTAATTTTGCTAGGTCCCGCCTCGGTGTCCTCTGGAGCTGCTGTACCAGTTCGTTCCCCACCATCAGGAAACAAGCCTACAACCTTCCTTACTGCTTCCCAACCCGCCGTGTTGGCACACATTTCATTCCTTACAAATGTTTATTGTGTTTCTCACTCTGAAAAGTGAGCACCTTTTCAGAAGTTTAAGAAGCACTGTAGTTTCTCCCTCTATACTGTTTATATCCTTTCCTTTTTTTCCTGTTAAGTAATTGATCTTTTTCTTATTGATTTGTAGGAACTACTTATGCATTAAGGAAATTAGCCTTTTGTGATGTGAGTTGCAGATAACATCTTCCTTCTGTAGTCAAATTTATTGGTTCTTTATTTAGTAGCTTCTGAGTTTTCAGATCACATTTAGGGAGACTTCCTCACTGCAGTTATGTATTAGAACATATGCTTGATCTTTTTAGTTTTCATATTTCAACCTTTCATCCAAGAGGAAATGATTTTGTTGTCATGTGTGAGGGAAGGAGCCAAAGCTATTTGTCTCTGAGGTGACTGCCCATTTATTGAATAGCCCATTCTTGTGCACTGATTTGCCACGTATTCATTTTCTGTTGCTCTGTAACAATATTGTGACAGACTTAATATCTGAAAATAGCACCCATCAGTCATCTCATAGTTTCTGGAGTCACAAGTTGGGGAGCTGCTTAGCAGGGCTCTCTGTGACCCACGATCAAGGTGTCAACTGAGATACAGTGTCATCGACGCTTGACCGGGAAAGGGCTCACCACTCTCACGTGGTTGTTGGCAGAATTCATTTCCTTGCAGGCAGCCAGATGAAGGAACTTGTTTTCTTGCAGACTTTCACCAGGAGACCACTCGAAGTTCCTTATCCTATGGGCCCCCAGTAGGGCCTCTGGTTTCACCAGGTCAGCAAGGAAGAGAAAGAGTCCAGCATGGTGGGAGGTATAGTAATGTACATCTGGTCACTTTTAGAAGGGAGTCGCCGGTCCCGTCTACTTTCAGGGGAGGAACATCACACAAGGGCTTGACACCAGGAGGCAGAGACCACAGCGGGGCCTCAACAGCCTGCCGGCCACCCTACCTTAATTATTCCTTAAGTCTCTGTATATTTGAACCTGTTTCTGTCACCTGCTGACCCTGTAGGAGCGAGGAGAGTGAGAGATGGAAAGTAGGAGCCGTATCATTGCACTCATCATTCCCTGCTCCTTGGCTTGGATCCGACCTCTGGACTTCATTTCACTGAGACCCTTTGACAGCTCCTTGGCTGAATTGGACACAGACTTTCTGCCCTCCTCAGGTCCATGCTCCCTGTCTCTAGCCTGAGTTAACCTGGGAACTGCCTGGGCATAAGGCATTGGTGCCAGACGTCTGGCACACCTGCTGTGGCCGGCTGCTCATTATCATTGAAAGCTCTAAAAGGGTCGCCATCACTGGCCTAGGGGAGGCCTGCAGGCTTGCTTCCATGCATTGGGCCCTGAAAATTCTGTGTTTTACTGGGGACTGTGCTTATATTGATAATCGGGTTTTCCAGATGCACCACTGCCTATAAGTGAAATCACATATGTTTCTGCCACTTGCAAATGTTATCCTGGTCAGATGCATAGGAGGAAAGTTGGCGGGTGTTTGAGGGGCTGATGGATTAGTGCCAGCCCTCTCCCTGAAGAACGAGAGCACACACAACAGGCATCTGGAAAAAGGATGGAGATTCTGGCAGCTGCATTCTCTCCATTTTTGTTTTCCCCACATTCCCTGAAGTTAATTTTGTTACCGTAGTTTATGTGTTGGGGGGAGAATGTCCCTATTCCCTCTCCCGAAAGCTACTGTGGCTGATTAGCCTGGTGAGAGCAGAGAATTTAAACTCTGATTTAAAAGTGATTGGTTAAAGAAAGTTAAAAAACAAGCGGCAGTCACAAGTCTAGGAGCTGGCAGGCTAGAGGTGTGATCTTTGGCTCTGGGATTTGCAAGCTGGAGACGGAGGATGATAGGGTGATTCCTGATGTGAGGATGGGGTGGGCTGAGCCAGAGGGCTGGCCTGGGGTGGGAGGGAGCACCAGAGGAGTTTGGAAAGAGTGGAAACGTGTGTAGTCAAGACAGAGCATTTCAGCTATGTTTGGGTGTGCCGATGGTGGCAGACATTTCTTAGAGCAAATGAGTAGAGACTTGTGAGCCCGGGCTAGGAGCAACCTACAAGGGCTACCTTGGACAGCTGAAGAAGAGAGGGAGTCTTTTTGATACCAGTTGGGAGTTGCTGGCTGGTGCTGGTGGAGGAGTTGCCTTCTCTTAGGAGTTCAGGGTGCTGGAAGCTGGGAATGGCCCACACTCCACAATGGGTGGTCCCAGAGTTGGGGCCACCTGGATCGGGGTGAGGTGATTTTGGCAATAAACCTGCCAAGTCGTTCCTTATCCTTGTTGCTAGTGAATAGCTTCACAATAGGATTCAAAGTCTGCACATTTAGATCCTTTTGTTGCTTTGCCATCAAGGTAGGTGTGTTGTAGGGGTTAGTTCTGTGTCTAGCTTTTCCTGAGATGCACAGGGACAGAGTGTCTCGTAGGAAAAGGACTTTGGGTGGTGGGGCTGGAAAGTGTTGCCCCACAGCAGGTGATGGGTGCTTGCTAGGGGAGTGGGGCTGCGAAGGAGAGTGAGAGAGGACAGTGGGGGAATGAATGAGGCTGATTCCTGGAAGCACGGCCAGCCTGGAAGGGGGATGTTGGTATACCTGTGTTCACTCATCTCTCCTCTCCCAGACCAGTAAATGGATGTTATTTCATTTATCATCAAAGTTACTGTGTTACAGACATTGCAGTAGGCGCTTGGGGATATGGAGTTGAATAACAGTCTCTTCTCTCTAGGAATTCATTTTAATGGAGGTAGGGAGGGGTACTCTCCAGTGTCTGAGATGGTGTTTGAGTAAATGTTTTATTTCTCGAAGAGTCTGTTTTAGCTGAATGGTGTTTTGTGGCAGAGTAGGCTGATACTTAAGTTGTGTGTGTCTGCATCTGATGTGTGTGTTTAACTGTGTTGCTTTGTCTTTTTATTTTTCTTGAAGTCTTGGAAATATGCATACTTAGAACATATTTGTACACATATTATTTGGGAGTTACTGGTCTACTGAAATTCAAGCTCCAACTCAGTAACTCATAAGCATGAAAAGTGTATCGTTCGGGTTTGGGTTATATCTCTTGTGTGACTGTCAGAGACTGCTGGAGGTAGATAAGTCAGGGTGGCATGCTGGCTGCATGCCAGTAGGGACACAGCATCCCCCTCCAGTCACCTTCCCCATAGCCCAAGATGACTGCTCGTGTGCCAGCCATGCCATCTGATTTCCAGTGGGAGGAAGGCAGTAGGTAGAATCCGCATCCTCTTCTTAAGAATCCTTCCTAGGAGGCTTACAGAGAACTTCAATATTACTTATCCTATGGGCCAAAACTTAGTCACATGGCCTCATTCTGTTATAAAGGAGACTGAGCAATGTGCTTAAGTAAAATCAGAGTCCTCTAAGTAATTAGAAGAGGAAAACAAGTAATGAGGGTGGTATTCGGAGTTTAATTATGAAGGAAGGAGAACCAAATGTAGAATTTGACTTCTGCAAACTTGCTTCAGGAAAATTTGTTTAGAGGGTGCAGGGGAATGTTACATAAAGTATATGTTGTCCTCCCAAGCAGCTTCAGTAGAGAAGTAAGAGATGTCCTGGGAGAGTCCAGGCATCTCGTGCTGTCCCTTTCTTAGTTTGTACAGGCTGTTATAAGAAAAGCCCTTCAACGGCACCATTTTTCAAAAATAGAAGTGTGTTGCTCGCAATTCTAGAGGTTGGGAAGCTCAAGGTCAAGGTGTCAGCAGATTCAGTGTCTGGCAAGGTCTCTGCTTGGTGGATGGGGCCTTCTTGCTGTGTCCTCACATGGTGGAAGGGAAGGGGGCTCCTTCAAGCCTCTTCTTTATAAGTCACTAATCCCTCTAGAGCCTGCATGACCTGATCACCTCCCAGGGACTCCCCCCACCCCCATTAATGTGGTCATTGCACTGGGGATTAGATATCAACATCTGAATTTCAGAGAGACGCAAACATCCCCTCCAGCTTCATGAGCTTGCAGTAGTAAACCGCACATCCGGTCCTTGTCAAGTGGCCGAGGGCAAGCATCCATATCCACTGCTGGTGACATTCGTGTGTGAGCTAAAATGTTCGTGCATAGGCCGACATTCCTTGATGTAGGAGCTTCTTGGTCAGGGTGGGGCTGTTTCTCACACATCGTTGTGTCCCCAGCTTGGCTGTGCTTGGGACATGTGGCTTGACCCAGTGCCCCAGACATGAGGACCCTCTGCAGGTCAGTCCCTGCTCTCTTAGCCTGGTGGCCTCACCCAAGCCAGAGTCATTGCTTTACCCAGAGCGCCTCACTGAGCTGGAAGACACATTTAAAAGATAAATTGATCACCAACCTAGTCCAGGGGAGTCAGCTCTCTGGAACATTTAAATTTTAAACACCAATATCCACAGTTGTTTCTCTTAACAGGCTAAGTGCTTTAGGTTGGGGGGAGGAAAAGGGAGTGCTGAGTTTAATTACGCTTCTCTTTAAAGGGGGCGTAGCTGTTGGTGTATTGCTTTCCTGAACTTGGGCTCATTCTAGATTTTGTCGTGTGGTTTTACACATTTCTCCATCATTAAAGAATGTTAGAATCTTAAATTGAAGAGGGCTTTTCATAAGGCTGTCTGTTTTCAGCCATTTTCTCACATAATTGAGTTGTTTTTCATCCCACACTTTAAAAAATGCTCCTTTTCAGTTCTCTGGGCCTCTTAACCAGGATGAGGAAGCACAGGAAGGAGGAGGCCTGGTCTGCACAAACTGTTCTGCTTGCTAATCCTGGTGGCAAGCACCAGGAAGTAGGTCTCTGCTGGAGTTCTCCAGCTGAGCGGGACTCGGGCATCCTGATGGTACAACACGGTGTGAGTTCGTCTGCAGGGCAGGCCAGGCCAGGCAGAAGGACGTTCTGAGAAATAGATATTTACAAAGAAACACCCACTGTATGCAGTTCCTTAATTTGCTGCTTGAATGTCTTGGTGACTTTTGGGCTCAGGCAACTCATGACCTCTCTGACCTTAGGAAGTGAAGTTGCTTTTTAGCCCCAGGATGCTGATGGGCGAAGGGTGCTGGGCCCTCTGAGGAGGTGTGCTGTGCTATGGGGCTCCCTTCCTGGGTGCCCTTAGGTCAGTCCACCACAACCGACAGTGTTCGAGTTGGGCCTTTACGTTAGAACAGCTTTAGATGAATGTTGAAACCGTGTCTCTGAGCTTCTGGTCCCTTCGCACTGGGCTTGTGGCTATCACTTTCCTCTTCTAAAGGGGTTGGGAAAGCAGAGCTACAGGTGAGTCAGGTTAGTTCTCATGTATCTTGTTCGAAAGAGAATTTATAAACTAGCGTAGACCATGGTGGCTTTATGCCGAGAAACATGGTGGCTGCCGTTGTCCCGGGGATGGGGTTGCTGGGCCGAGGCCTGCCCAGGGACGGTACTGCTGCTCTCCTGGTTGCAGCCTGGCTCCCAGCTGTTCTGCCAGGTGTCTTCTCTTCCTTTGCCGTCGGCCGACTGCTTATCCACGCAGAGCTTCATCCAGAACGTTCGAGAAAGGCCCTGTTTTCCCCATGACAGAAACATTGAAACTGGCTTGAAGCATTCTTACCTTTAAAAATAACAAGGTGATGGAATTTTTTTTCTTAAAAAGGAACCACTTAACTGAGCCTTCATTTCCATTGAAGTATTTTTATAAGATTTATAACAATGTTTAGCTGCTTCCTAATATTGTTCGTTTGCATAATGCTGGTTATCTAGACAATTCAAAGTAATTTATAGTGTATCTTCATTACCAGGTGGCAGATATTACCCCATTTTGTTGCTGGGGAAATTGAAGCTTTTTACAGAGAAATAAATGGCCGGAAGAAAAATCAGACCATAGAAAGGAATTACTGAGCAGGTTTCCAGATTTGCTGGTGTTTCCGCTTTGTCTTACTCCATTGCCTGGGTCAGGGCATTCAGGCTCTGGTTAGGAAACTTGTCCACTAGCTGGTAGCTAGTTGGTTTGAAATACTCCTTTTGGAAATGAGATTTCTGATTTCCTTTATACATATAAAATGGATGTAGTTTATTTAGCTCCCCTACTGTGAAAGTTAATGAATGAATATGAACTTTGTTAAACAGTCTAGAGATTGACACTATGAGAAATGTGATTTTATTAATGATAAACTTGAGTTCTGTTCCTGACCCTCACAAAGGCGGGTTTCAGTTTCCTGATTATGAACTACACAGAGGCGCTAAATCCTTATCGACTTACTCCTCGTCTAACCCAGGTAAGGACTTCTTGTCTCACATTCTTCCCAGGAGCAGATGTTTTGAAATAGCCTGTTACCAAATGACAGTTATTAAATAGTAATTTGTATTGTTAAGACATTACTGAAAGATATTTGTAAGTCTGAAGTTTTCCATTGGAAGGAAGTAGTTGTTATTACCACACAAATGTGTTTTTGTTTCTATCAAGAGCAAAGATATTTGCCATGTCACTTGCCCAACTTTTAGGCAAATGTACAGTTTTGGTTGCTGCTTTGGAACCAGTCTTGAGAGTCTTTAGTACCCCCAGCCATGTAGGGACCCTATTTTGAGGCTGTTTTTTTAGACCCCATTACAGTTTGTGCCTAAATGTCCCTAAATGCTGAAACTGTTAGGACTTTGACAACTCTTGGAGATGGACTGATGCCTTTTGCATAAAGGGATGTGCATGAGTTTTTGGGGGGCCGGGGTGGAATGTCATGGTTTTTGCCTGAATGTCTCCCCAAAGCCTCCTGAGGTCCTAGGTGGGGCTTTTTCAGAGGCGGCTGAATGTAGAGTGTGTGATGCTGGGATTGAGGGTGTGTGATTACTAAATCAGTCCACTGATTGGTTTGGCACTGCCCTAATCCTGGTAGCCTGGATAAGATATAAGGGACAGAAAGAGGCTCACCTACCCCTTGCTTGCTCCCTTTGCCTGCCTTGCTGCCTTCTGCCTGTCTTCCATACCACCCTGCCTTGGAGCCAGGTGATTACAGACTGAAACCTCTACAAACTGTGAGCTAAATAAACCTTTCTTCCCTTATCTTTGGATGTTAGGTATTTTGTTTCAACAATGAGAGAAAATTTGCTAAGACAGACCCTCTGGCCACTGCTGATCTCCAAGTCGAGGCACCATCATACAGATCTTGGTTTTCATATTGACTGGGGGAACTCTAATATATAGTAGTTGTGTTAATCACTTGCTCGCCACTGGAACAAAATACTCTATACCTGCAGTTTAAAGGAGCAGAGGCTTATTTTGGCTCACAGTTTCAGTGGGTGCAGTCTATGCTTGGCTGGCTCCAAGGCAGAAAGAGCATGGTGGAAGGGCCTGGTGGAGAAAACCTGCTCCCCTCATGACAGTCAGGAAGTAGAGCGCTAAGGGAGATGCCAGGGCATGAATACATATACCTTTCCAGATCAACCCTCAATGACCCACCTGCAATGAGGCCCTACTTCCCAACAGTGCAGTCAGCTGTGAAGTCATCCACTGATAGGCATAGTGCCACCATGATTCAGTCACTTTCCTGAACCCTCACCTCTGAACACATGAAACTTTTGTGTGACATTATAGATCTAAATCATAACAGTAGTACCCTCATCCAAGGAGGATACTTACAGGATCCCCAGTAGATGCCTGAAACACCCCATAGCAGGAAACCTTATATATAAATGGGCTGGCTGCTGAGTAATTCATGAGAGTATATGGCATGATGTGCCAGACAAAGGAATGATTTATGCCCCAGGCAGGACACAGTGAGATGGTGTGAGATTTCATTATGCTACTTAGAACAGGCTGCAGTTTAAAACTTATAAATTGTTTATTTTGGAAATTTTTCATTTAGTGTTTTCAGACTGCTGTTAACCACCATTAACTGAATTTTTGGAAAGTAAAACCAAGCATAGCGACAGGTCCACTGCACACAAAAAAGAGAAAAAGCAAGTGTGGACAGCCTTTCTCTCTGGGTCTGTGGGCTACTAAAAGCGTGACTTGGTACTTTCGGTTCTTTTCCCGCCATTAGGTCACATTTTGAGGAAACACAGAGGGCAGTGGGGCAGCCGAGGCTGAGGGAGGGAGGAAGGGAGGGTTTTCCTGTGAGAGCGTGGGCTCTGCGGGCAGAGCATCTTGGGACCAGAACTATGTTGTGTTCCTCAGCTGTGCAAGCTTGGCCACAGCGCGTCACTACTCTCCTGTTAATTTCTTCATGTGCGAAATGGTGGCAGTCGATAACTCAGTGGGAGGTTTTGGGGATTGAATGGAGTGTTTGTTGGAAAGGAAAGAAACAGGAAGAAAGAATCCCAGGCCATTAATATTAAATACAGGAAATAACTGGATCTGGAGATCTTGGACCTTGACAGTAGTGTGTGCCCTGGTGAGGTTTATTTTTCAGAGGCTCCTGTTTTTCAAGGGTGCACTTCTCAAATGTTCCTTTAGGTGGCCCTGACGCTGTGACCTCTACCCTTCTCTTCCGGGAGGAAAGTCAGCCAGAGCTGTGAACACAGCACGTGGCTGGGTGATTGGGGCCACACTTCTGTTGTATGTCCAAAGCTGTATTTTCCACTCTCGGTTTATTCACTGAAGTTGAGGGAAGTGTCCTTCTTACTTGGCCTTCCGGCCCAGGAGCTGGAGTCCCTTCGTCCCTGCATCATGGTTTTGTTTCCTCAGCTGTTCTGGGCCACAGAGATCAGTCTCCTAGTCAGGTGAAGTGGGCCCACGCTAAGGAACAGGCACTAGACAGCTCCTCAGTGAACAGTTTCCTGGGGCTGCTGTGACTAAGTACCTCCTCCAGGGTGGCTTAAACAATAGAAACTTGTCGTCTAACAGTTCGGAGGCTGAAGTCCAAGATGGAGGTTGGCTCCACTGTGGGCTGTGAAGGAGAGTCTGTTCCACCTTCCCAGAGCTCTGGTAGCTTCTGTGGGGTCTGTTTCGTCCTCGCATTGTAGAAGCATCATCACCTCATTTTTCATGTTGCTTTTCCTGTGTTTGCACAGTGACTTCCCCAGGTATGGACCTGTCTCTGGATCCAAATCTCCCCTTCCCTTTTCTTTACAGCACTGGGGATTGAACCTGGGGCATTTGCACCGAGCTACATCCTCAATCCTTTTTATTTATTTGTTTTTTAATCTTGAGACAGGGTCTCAGGCAGTCACTTAGTTGCTCAGGCTGGCCTTGAACTTGAGATCCTTCTGCCTCAGCCTTGTAGAGTGTCGGGATTACAGGTATGTGCCACCATTCCTGGTGCCGGTCATATCTGGATGCCAGTTATACTGGATTAGGACCTTCCCTAATGATCTTGTTTTAGCTTGATTATCTATGTAAGGGCCTTATCTTTATTTATGGTCATATTCTTAGTTGTTGGAGGGCCCTATCTCGCCATTTTCAGGGGACACAGTTCACCCTTTGCCAGTTTCCACAAAATAGCCTTCAGCCCACCCAGACGCGCTGTGTATATCCAGAAAGGGACACTTTCTTCTTGCAGATTCACCCGACAGCACCTGAGGGTGGTTGCCACCCAACCCAAGCTTCTCTCATTTTCATTTTCCTCTTCCTGTTCATGTCCTTATGTAGCTGTCTCCGTGGTGGCCTTTTTCTCTGAATTCATTTCATGCCACCTATGACTGTTTTATTTTTCTCGCAAGGCCATTGCTGCAGTGTGACCTTGTGAAAATCCTTTTTTAAAATTTGTTATTTTTTGCGACAGGGTTTTGCTGTGTAGCCCATGCTGGCCTTGAGCTCAGTCCTCGCGAATTCAGTCCTCCTAAGTGCTGGGATTACAGACAAGCACCACCATTCCCAGCTACTCTGTGGGTCGTTTGGTCTGTTCAGGTCTGGCTGCTGCTTTGGAATTAGTCCTGGGAAGCTGTTGAACGTTTCATATATTTGAGCCATATGTCCTCACCTTTATAAGCACTTGGAAGACAAAGAACATACCTGCCCTGTATTATGTATGTTGCATTCAGTAAATTATTAAACTTAATGTTACCTGTTTCTTTCACTTTTTTGTAGTGTGGCTGCTAGAGGGATTTAAATAAATAGGTGACTGGCATCGTATCATCGTATCGCCACTGGACAGCGCTGGCTTCTGCTCTCTCCCTGTGTCCATAGATCTGTCTGGGCTTGAGGCTGGGTTGAAGGTGACCTGTCAGAGGTCCAGTAGCCTAGCAGAGCACCTCAGGCATGCTTAGCCCCCTGTGCAGTAGTGTAGTGGGTTGAATGATGGCCCCCAAGAGGTATGCCCACCCAGAAGCCGTGAATGTGACTTTATTTGGGAAAAGGATCATTAAAATAAGGATCTTGACATGAGCTCACTCTGGATTATCCAGATGGACCCTAAAGCCAGTAACAAATGTCCTTTAGAGAGAGCGGAGGACACAGAGAAGGCAGTATGGTGGGGACAGATTGGAGAGATGTGTCTGTCCACAGTCAGGGAGCACCAAGGCTTGCTGGCCACCACTAGAAGCTAGGAGAGAGCATGGAATGGTTTCTCCTTCAGAGCCTTCACAAGGAATCAACCCTGCCAACATCAGACCTCTGTCCTCTAGAGCTATGAGAGAGTAGAACTGTGCTGTTTTGAGTTATGCAGTTGTAGTAATCTGTTGCTATGGCCCTGGATTTCTCGGAAAACACAGATTGGAGATTGGAGATGGCGGATGTACCATGCTTGATGGGTCCTCTGAAAGGACCAGAAACAGCCAGTGCAAACAAGGCTGGACTGTCACAGACCCCTGCCCTGGCCGGCAGTGATCCTAGAAATCACAAGTGATAAGCCACGCAGAGTGCTAGCGTACTTTCCACAATGAAGGATGTTTTCCTGACGATGTTGAAAGGTGCTCGGTCTCTGTCCTTAACCTTGAAGATGCAGTAGGGCGAGTGTTCCTGTGTGCCGGTAATTGTTGTAGTCTTGAAATATTCGGTATCTAGGAATTGTGAGATGATCCTTCAGGACTTTTGGTTATTTGTATTGTTGGCTGAGGAAAGAGGAGAACAGTTTGCTAATTATGAGGGTTTATTTTTTTCTGCTTGAGGAGAAATCTGCTGTCTTCTTAGTGCTCATTAAGTACTTGTTGAATTGGATCACTCCATTTTTGGGCAAACAGCATGACATGCTGGTTTACCTAGAGATCTTGGGCTCCTACCAAAAATTTTAGAAAGAGGCCTCACACTACTAATTGCATAATAAACATCTCCAGCCCCATGTGCTGCAGACTTCCTTGGCCAGTGTTTATGTTTATGGGGGAGAGAGGGAACATTTGTGCATTGTCTACAGTGCATCAGGCCGCTTTTTGTATAATCATCTCAGTTAACCCTAAGGCCAGGCCTGTGAAGTGGTGTTATTACTCTGTTATAGAGACAAACTCTGAGAGGTAAACAGACCTGTCCAGGAGCACGCAGTAGTTGGGAGAGCTGAGAGTTCCACCCACCCAAGCCACGATACATCAAGGGACGTTTTCTCCAAGGAAATCTTTATATCGAGGCTAACTGTGTAGAACTGGTAATCTGGACTGCTTTGGTTAGATGGGGATTGGGCGGGGAGTCAAGGACCTGAGGGCCGGGGCGGAGCTCTGTGCCTCTCCTCTGTGGGTCCTCTGAGCACGGGGACATCTGCATTGCTACATTACTGTATCTGCATTGCTGGTCTTTACGTGGTTCCTCCCACACCCTCCCTCTCTCATGCTGTAGGTTTTCCTGTGTTTGTGGCTTAAGAACCCTCTAGTATTTGGGACTTTCCAATTTGAGAAATGTAGTGGACTCCTTGGGAGAAGGTATTTCAGCGGAGCCCATGAGATGGCCATGCTGAATGGTAGGGTTCTTTGGAATTTAGGATGGTCATGCTGAAACTCTGCCCTGAGAACTGTCAATACTTAGCTGTAGTTAGTCTGTGGGTCCCCAAGGGAGGCAAAGTGGGGGATACTTTATGGTGAGGAAGGAATAGAATCTAGACTGGTGTCTTGGTTACTTTTCCCTCACTGGGACAAAATATCCGACACCTACAAATTATAGAGGGGAAAAGTTAATTTTGGCTCGTAATTTTGGTGGGTTTAGTCCATGGTTTACTGGCTGCAAGGCAGTAATGCATGGTGAAAGGGTTAGTGGAGGAAAACCGCTCATCTCATAGCAGTCAGCAGAGAAAGAAAGGAGGAGCCGGGGGGCAAAAATACACCCTTCCAAGTCACGTCCCCAGAGACTTTCCTCTTCCAACCTGGCCCCACCTCTAACTGTGAGCCTTTTGTGGCTATTTTAGATTTAAACAATAGCAGGTAGGGTGTGCCCAAGAAGAGGGACAGGGGATAATACCCCGATGCCAGTGTCTGGAGGGATGGTATTTGTCAATAGAGTTAGACTGATGGGTTTGTGTAAGAATGCTGCTCCTTTTCACAGGAGACATTCATATAACACATTTATTGGGTCCAGAAGGACCCGGATCCATACAGGCAAGGGATCACAGAAATAAGCAAGTTTCCCTCCTTAAAGAGCCATTCCTGGAGTAGCTGGAAGGGTGCCTGTTATCTCTAGGAAGAGGCTTAGTTCTAGAAACCTCTCCATGTATGATGCCTTGAGTAAGTTGCACTATCCAACACCCACAATTTAAAGGAGGAAAGGTTCATTTTGGCTCACAGTTTTCAGAGGTTTCAGTCTGTAGTTGACTGAATCCAAAGGCAGGGTGGCATAGCAGAGGGGCATAGTAGAGAAGAAATAGTTCATGGCATGGTGGCAGGAAGCAGGAGGTGGGTGGGCGCAGAGAAAGCAATATCAAGGCCCTTTCCAGGCTACACCCCCAGTGGCCCATGTCCTCCAAGCAGGCTTCACCTCTCAAATGACATTTAGCTATAAACTCATCAGTGAACTAATGCAGTGATAAGTCTCAGGCCCCTATAATCTAGTCATCTCCCAAAGCCCCACCTGTGAGCACATGAGGCTTTGGCTTTGGGGGGACGTCTAGATATAAACTATAACAGTCTCTTTGGTAAAGAAGGGAAAAAAAAAAATTTGAACAAACTTGTATAATATATTGTAGACTTCTCTTTTCCAGAATATTCTCGATGTTCAGGCTCCAAAAATTACTTTGCTGCAGTAACATGTTTTCCCAAAGGTTTATTAGTTTAACACACAGAAGTCTGATTTGCACTACATGAAGACCTTGCACATTAAATGACAGGAGGGGGGAGGGCTTTTCCTCTTTGTAGTTAGCTTGCCCTAGCCGATCAAGGATTACTTCCTGGAACGTTATCACAGCTAGAGAAGAGGTTACGGGACCTGGTATGTTCTGTTCTTCACTGAAAGTATTATCTGTCATTTTCCCACATTTCATTGACCAAAACTCCTTCTACCCTGGGAAGTGACGGGTGCTCTGAGTGGACTGTCAGGTGCGTGTCCCTTTCTGCACAGACCACAATGAGCACATGCCACTCTGACTAAAAGCCCAGGTTTGGGTAGTGCTGGGCCCTCTCACACCAGGCTCTCTGCGTCACCCTTTCTCAGCACTCAGCAGATGGTGGTTGAGTTAAATGAATGAGACATTTAAAATCTATTCTGGGTTTTGGTCTGACATCATGCCCATGAGGGCATCTGGTTAGAGAATACTCACATCACCTGTGGGGCAGGCGGGTCAAGTACCACTGTGACAGATGACTTATTCCTATATTTTACTACCAGAGAGTCTACAGGGTGTTTTGTTTTTGTTTTTGTTTTCAATACTGGGCATTGAACTGAGCTACATGCCCAGAGTTTTTTTATTTTAAATTTTAATACAGGGTCTTGCTAGGTTGCCCAGGCTGGGTTCTTAATTTGTGATCTTGTTGCCTCAGCCTCTCAGAGTGATGGGATTATGTGCCACCACACCTAGCAATCTCTGCTGATTTTTAGGGATCATCTCCTTAAAACCTTCTCATAGGAAAATCCCTCAACACACACAATGGCAGAATTTGGTGCCTGTCAGCTTGTAAAGAGGGATGTGGGCTTTATTTAGATTAACTAATCCAGGCCCCCATTCTAGTTCCTCCGCTTGCTGTCTCTCTGGCTTCGATTTAGTTCCTTGGTCTTCTTGAACTTCAGTTTCCCCATCCCAAGGTGGGTGGGTTGGGTATGCATGAAAATGTCTGATTCTCATGGTTGTCAAGAGTTTTATTTACAGTTGTGTTAGTTTCCTAGAGCTGCTTTAATAACTTTTTACAAAGTGCGTAGCTTAAAACAACAGAAAGTTTATTCTCTCACAGTTCTGGAGGACAGAAGTCTGAAATCAAGGTGTTTTGGGGGTTGGTTTCTTTGGAGGCTCTGAAGAAGAATCTGTTCTCAGCTTCTCTCCTGGCTTCCAGGGATTTCTGGGAGTATTTGGCCTTCTGTGGCTTGCAGCTGTATGACTCCAGTCTCTGCCTCTATCTTCACATGGCCATTGTTACCTGTGTCTGTCTCCAAATTTCCTTCCTCTTATAAGGACACCAGCCATTGGTTTAGGACCTATGCTCTTAACTACGTCCTACAAAACCCTTTTCCCATTCAAGGACACATTCACAGATGTTGGAGGTTGGCCCTTGAACATACCTTTCAGGGCACTCAGTTCTGCCCACCTCAGTAGCGTGGGAAAGGCCTAACAGAGTACTCACGTATATTATTAGGCCTCAGTCAATAACAGTTTCTATTACCCTCTGGATAGAGTGTTTGGGAAAGCGTTCATGGAACTTTCTAACTGAATTTTGCTATCTTTACAGACCTTTGAAGGTTATTGTATCAATAAAGCCAGAGCAATTTCTGTTGTTTTTTGGTAATGCACAGCTTTTAGTTGCAGTTTGTGCTCTTCCAGGGTGTGAGAGCTGCCATGCATCTCAATTACACAATGCACTTGGCATCGGGATTTTGAGCGACTTTAGCCCAGTGCAGTTGTGGTTTCCTTCCGGCGCTTTTGTCTTGCTTAACGATGCAAAACAGAAAATGCACACAAATGGTTACCCAAAATGAGGCCTGTCATTATTGCTTCTTTTACCTCCCGGGCCCTATAGCCCTCTACTGCAGAAGGTTATTCACGGCAAAGCAATGAGGGCTCTAAATCTCCCGCCTTCATCTGTTACATTCCATATTACAGTCCAGCATGGTGAAATTAATTGTGACCAAGGCAGGGAAGAGGGGAAAAACCTATAATGATTTATCATATTTTGTAGGCTTTGTGAGGCCCATAAATTTAAGGTATATAGGAATTGTATTTATTTCTTAGATTTTGCAGATTTATCATGTTCCCTTTCCCCGATTGGTGACAGGTGCTTCCAGGCCACAGGATCGCTGTCGCTGAGGTAGAAAAGGGGGCAGTGGAGCTCTTCCCAGTGTCTCAGACCCCTGCAGAGGCATCCCTCTGAGCTCCCCGGTTTCATGGCTGCTGATAACTGAATTATTTATGCAAGTTTGCTGGTGGAGGGAGCTGCTTTTGACTGTTGCCTCTCCTTTTACATTAGCTCTTTAATATCTGCAATTGTAGGAATCTCATTCCATGTGGAGCAGTTCATAAATTGAATAGTTGTGTGTGTGTGTATGTGTGTGTGTGTGTGTGTTCCCGCGTGAGTGTGTGTGTGTAGCAGGGAAGGCCTCTGACTGTGTGGCTGTACACGTGAGCCCCCTTTGTGTGAAACCTTGGATTGTAGGAATTTACATCTTGGAATGGGAGCTAGCTTAAGCAAGGACGTTTACCCATTCCTGAATTCTTCAAAGAATTCAGAAACTCCTATAGGTGTGGAAGTACCTCTGTCTTCATGTATTTGGATATTGAGATACATGTTCCAAAGGTTGAAATTTTCTAAAATGATTGTTTTTTTTTTTTTTAAGATGATAATGAAACAGCTTGGGCCACAAAGATTCCTGATTCTGAGATGGCTGCACAAATGAGTGCACTATTCATTTGATGGTCATGCTTCCTGTTGACAAAGCACAAGTCCATGAATTGATTTTACAAAGTCACAGAAAGGTAGAACTATTCCTCAGGAACCCTGTACCTCACAGGCCTTAAACTCTGTTGTCAGTGACCCATAGCAACATATTCATACATCCACGCAAAAATTTGTACACAAATATCTAATAGCGGCAGTGTTCACAGAACCAAAGTGAAAATGTCCAATTGGATTAATGAATAGAGAAAATGTGGTGTATCCACACAATGGAATGTTACTCAACCATCAAAAGAGACAAAGTATTGATGTTTCCTTATGTACTACACATGCTAAGTGAAATAAGTCAGTTGCAAAAGACTACATATTATAATGTGATGCCATTTGTGGGAAATGTCCACGATAGGCAAATTTGTGGAGACAGAAAGTAGTTAGGAAGTGGCCAGGGCTGGGGTGGGGTTTATGAGGAAATGGAGAATAACTGCTGATGGATACAGTGTTTCTTTTTGGAGTGCTGAAATGTTCTAAAATGGATTGTGGTAATGGTTACACAACTCTTTGAATATATTAAAAGCCATTGAGTTGTATATTTTAAATGTGTGAATTGTATGGTAGGCAAATTTTACCTCAATAAAGCTGTTAAAAATCACATTTACTTTGCAAATTAGAATATTTATATAAAGTTGAATCCAAACCTACTCTTTCTGTGTCTAATGCATTCTGATTTATTCTAATCTTTTCCATTTCCTATCTTTAAAAAGTTGCTAGTTGTGACCAGTGATGTTGAATCCATAATCCAGACTTTCATATATTCTTTTCCATTTTAGAGATGGGAAAAAAAAAAACCCAAGTCCCAGAGTTTAAGAAGTGGATGCACGTTTACCCACGTTATTAGTGATCGAGTTGAGACTCCAACGGGGTCTCCCAACTCTCATTTCATGGTGCTATCAAGAGGTTGGGTGTTCTTTTTAAAAGACTGAGCAGACCTTGAGGTTTAAAAAGATCCTGGCTGTGAGTAGACTCCTTATAAACCCCTCTCAGGGATCTGGGGTGGTTAAGGAGTCCCAAGGCACAGAGAGGGGCCAGCGCCCTTGGCATTAGCTTGGTATTCAGCACGACACGCCTTATCCAGTTTACAGAGGAGGCCCGTTTGTTTACTTTTCAGGCAAAGATGCTATTTTATGTGCATTTCAGGGTAAAAACATTCAAAATGTCTAGCTTCCTGCCATTTAGACAACCTGGCTCCTAACCCTTCTGCTGAAAGTCAAAGTTGAGGTACAGAAATAGTATTAAATAAGGACATACACTTATAAGAAATCAGGGAGAGAGCGATCTTGGTGTTTCCCTACAGTTCTGGAATCGGTCACCTGCTATCCAGTTACTTGTGCCCTGACTGTACAGCTCTGGCTGGTGATGTAAAAAAAAGATATTTTTTTATTAGAGCAAAGGACAGGGGTATTAGACTAGGGAATGAGGTACCAAAAAGAACCTGGGGTGGACCGGCTGCGAGGTATGTTCTTACTACAGAGAGGGTTTGTCCCCGGGGAGGAGGAGCTGATTCAGAACTGCGCCTCTACTGGTATCTGAGGGGCCAGCTCATGGCCGGGGCTGGTTTTCTCATCACGTTTCGCCCCACATTTAGAAGAACATTCTACTTCCTTAGTTATTCTGTGCAGCAATATTCGCTTCTCTGCAGCAGGCTCATTTCCTGTGTTTAAAAAAGACTCTTGTAGATCGAAAGGTTTTTATCTGTCTCCCCCATTGTGAGCTTATTGCTGGCCCATCTCGGGGACAGACAGCTCGTGTTCAGTTTGCAGTCTGGGCCGAGGGTGGTAGAAGCAGAGATGAGAGGGCCTTTCCCCCACACATCTCTCCCTCTTCAGGGCTCCTTCCTGATGAGGAGGGAATTTTACCACTGGCTGGTGTTCCGAACAGCAGTGTTGGGTGGAGCTCTCTTCCTCGGATCAGAAATCAATGTCCTCCCCCACCTGCCTGGAGTGCTAGGGACAAGAAGCGCACCGAAAGAAACCAAGGCAGCGTGCACATACTAACGATTGCAACAATAGCAGTTACCTGTTTTGGGTTAAAGATACCAGTCCCCAGGCAAAGCATGTGAGATTTCATTCAAATGTTCCCAACATCCCAGCACCGTCACCAACCTACCTGACCTGTGGCAGACCTGGTTTGAGTCTGGCCTGCTCCAAGTGCTGTGCACCTTTACAAATGCCAGCACCTCACTGTCCTCATATCTGTCAAGTGAGAATAACAACATATTTGCTTCATGGGGTGACAGACAACAGAAAATAAGGTAATAACAGATGTATACATCACTTGGCAGGCAGAATGATTTCTTGTAGGTCCTCAAAAAAAATGACAGTGGTTTTTATGAGTAGGTGGAAACTTTTCTTATTCCCATTTTGCAGATCATGAAACTGAGGCTTCCACAGGTTTTTATCACTTGCTTGGGGCTCACGGCCACAAAGCGATAGAACAGGATTTGAGTTCAGGTCTGTCTGACTCTGGATCTCACGTTTTTACTACTGTCCCGTCCTTGCTTATCATCAGATGGATAACTAGAGATGTCATATGTACAGACAACAGCGTAGGGAGGATATGGACCTGTCCCACCTTTTCAGATTTGAAGGTCTTCTCTCCAGGGGACTCCCTGAGTGACCTCAAGGAGCAGGATCAGAGTGTTTGCTAGATGAGGATGGTCACACAGCACATTAGGTGGAGTTGCCCAATCTGGTTTTTTTTTTTTTCACCTCCTTTAACCCTACTGAGGTTAAGCAGGCCTTTTCTGTCTCCTCTGTGAGACCTCTGAGCCGACTTTGACTTCGGCTTGTGTAAAGCAGTATGTGTTTGCTTTCTGTTCCTGTTGTCTGTGAGTGATGTCAATCTGTTGTGCAGATAAAGGCCCTCTCCTTCTTCCTTTGCCTTTGATGCTGGCAGACACTCCCGGGGTGCACTGAATGTGCCTAGGAAATGGGATGCTCCCAGCCTGCCCTGCCAGTCTCCTTTCAACCATGGCATATTTGCTCTGGATCAGGCTTGTGTGCTCAGCTATGGGAAATGACTCAGAGCTTTTGGAGCAGGCTGATTTATAAAACAAAGAACCAAAAAAACAATCCTGGAATGAACCTCAGAAGAGGACTATCCTGGATTCCCTTGGAAAATACCCTCTGTGGTTTCAGGGAGGTCAAAGACATGAGTCTAGGGGTCTGTGGTTTGTAAAGGCTGCAGATATTTAATTGGGGTCTTGGTCTAATGGCTCCGGGAATCCTTAGACTCCATGTAGTAATAGTAATAGCAATTTAAAGTCGACTCATTACTGGAGCAGTTATTGCTTTTGTTCAGAATGGCCCATCGAAGTCAGGCCCTATTAAATACAGCAATTTAACTGACACTTAGCGTCTTCAGGGAGATGAATTATCCTTTGGCCTGGTCACCTCCACTTTGAAACGAGATCACTGGTACGAGCCCCGGGAGAGTGGTTTGGGCAGGTGCATTTGTTCCTGTGAGCCCACACCGCAGTCGTTCATCCTGCTCACTTCTAATGGGGACGACTCTGTCCCTGACACCATGTGAAGCCCTGATCTATGGTGAGCAGGAAGTCAGCACGGACCCTGCACAGGGGCAGCTCACAGCTCTTTGGAATCAGTGATTGGGCGCTGACTGTGTGCAGAGCCCTGCGCTCGGCAGGGTCCAAGAGACAGTAATGGCAGGATGCTGCCGCTCCTGGAGCCCCTGCAGTCTGGGCAGGGACACAGGGAATGAGGGCACAGAGGAAGGAGGCCCCTGGGTCATTCTGATTGGAGAGCTTCGTGGAGGAGATGGGGATTAATAATCCTTGAAGGGTGTCCTCGCTGCTGTGACGATGGGGGATGGCGATGCTTGGATTCCCCAGGGGGAGAACAAGGACCTGGTGAGGTGCCCTGGGAGCGATCCTATTCTCCAGGTGCTTTTAGCACTGTGTCCTCACACTCAAGGGAAGTGGTAGAACTGGTTTCTGAGACCTGTAGGGCTGTGTTCCAGCTCCACAGTGGGACCTTAGGGATTAAGAAACTGCCTGAAAGAGCAGATTACAGTAGAAAGTGATCATTTCTCAGAGCCCGATTGGTTGGGTGTAAGTCTGTATTCACCATGTATATGATCTAAGAGGTGTGATCAAAATAAACAGTGAATGTTTAAATAAAAAAAAAATACTCTAGTAGAAGACACATTGCTGCTAATCTCCCCCAAAATACTTCCCTTGTCTTCAAACATATTTATCCCATTGTTCTTGCCACTTTCTGAAGCAGTTCTGGAAGTCCTCTTTGGTAAATATCTTCACAAGGTGTGATAAAAAATACAGTGAACGCTGCTACTGAGTGCCATCCAAAAGAAAGGCGGGCTCGGAAAGACATTATAATGTGTCCTTATCCACTTTATTTACCGGCTGTGGCAGTGTCCAACTCCTGGCTCTTCCCCAAACCCAAAATGACCATGGAGGGTAAATGTTTTGAATTGACTCAGGACACAGAGGCAGCCAGGATAATGCAACTAAAGACATGGAAGAGAACTTCTAGAAGTTCTTCAGGAGGGGGCAAGAATGATTGGATACGTGTATTTGAAGTGAGGGGAGAGTTTTGAGAGGGGGTTCATGCCAACACATCTTCTACTGTAGTAAATTAAAAAAATTTAGATATTCACTGTATTTTTGATTGTGCTGTGTATTTCCAAATCACAAATTAGGATGGCACTTATATTCATGGGGGAATTCTTTTTAATAATGAGCTTCATGTCTGTGTTACTGGGCACTTTCTTTATCCAACTAACATTTTAATTTAATAATTGGGGGGAGGAAATGGTCTCTCCAAAAGCTTCACCTACTTTGTTCATTGTTTTCCAGGTTGGTTCTCTGGTGGTCTTTGCCTTCATTAAGATTCTAAGAAATATCCTTTACTGCTGTCCTTACTGATATTTGTTCAGAAAATACATTTAAACAGAAAGAAGAAAATAAAAATCATTAGTAATCTTACCCCTAGGAGAAATTTTGGCATATTACCCTTTCAGTGATGTTCTTTATATGTGTGGATATAGTTTTTAACTTCTTTTTCCCATTTTACACATAGTGAACGTTTTTCCATTCATGAAGACATTTCTGTTTTAGTTTTTCCTCAGTCTTCTTTACCTTAACCCGCTTGGTCAATGTAATATTTATTAGCATTATTTTCTGCAGTTTGTGTTGTGAAAACCATCACTTTTTTGAAGTTGTCTCCTAACCAGGAGTTCTATTCTAATATTAATTCATTTTTCCTAAACCACATGTTGCAGCCCTTGAGTGAGCTGCCCTTCTTCGGGGGAGGAGGGCACTTCACTATTTCTTCCAAACCAGTTTTAATGGCCATACTGAATTCAATCCAGTAGATGTTCCACAATTTATTTAACCACCCACTAATTTTGGGTATTTGTGTTGTTTCCAAGTTCTTGTTATTATAAGCATCACTGTGGATGGCATGTTGGTAGCTAGGGTGAGTGAACCCTTATAGTCATTTCTGCAGATCTCTACAAAGTTCCCAGAAGCCTCACCTCCATTCAGGGCCCCAGAGTTGAGTGGCTTGGAGCAGAGACAGCTGCCTGGCACAGGGCAGGAGCCCAGTAGCTCAGTGCGGTGGGTGAGCGCTGTCGCTCCTTCTGTGCCTCCTTATTATTGCTTCAGGAACTAGCGGGGAAGCTGGTCCTGTAGCCTTCTGTTACTGTTACTCTCCTGCAGGGAGAGAAGCACATGGCAGCTTTCCAGTGGCCTCACTGGTGCCCTCCGTCAACATCATCTTCTCTGGCTGCTTTTTTTGTCTTATCTTAGCAGCCATCCAGGGTTCTATGAGGTCTTTGTCATTTCCCGCTGCCCTCACTTGGTGGCTGGAGTCCACTGGAATCTCATCTGGCTTTATGAACTCAGACAAGATATTGAGAAGTCGGAAATCCAGATAAACAGCTTTCAAATGATTTTCAACTCAGTTTGCTAAGGTGTGACCAGGGCTCCAACGTCACAGCCATCCCACCCTGCCCCATTTTCTGGTAGAAAAAAATTAGGGAGGGACCCCCTAAATCAAGTTACACAGGGTATTCATATGCAGAAACTCACGGGCGTCCTGCAGATTTATTGTTTAAGAACAGCCACTTCCTACATACTGGTGCCAACCTCGTTCATTAACTTTATGCTACAGAATAACCCTCAATGTGCTATTAGGTTACTGTCACATTTGTTTTAAAGGTAAGACTGTACACATTTCCAATGAAGACAAAGAATGTATAATTTCCTGAAGTCAGGATTGAGGTCAGAACCTTGAATGCTGAGGAATTCCAAGTATAATTAATCCATCACATTCCGATGATGGAAAGGAAATGCCCTGTCAGTATCAGATGTGATGAGCAGGTGACCTTGCTATGACACGTCGCTCTTCTGATGGCCAAGCCAAGCTTAGCTGGCCTGGTTGTCCCGGGTGGTGTCTCCTTGCAGACTGAGCATGTTCCCACTCTGCAAGCCACCACGTCTCTTCTAATAAGCTTTCTCTCTTTACGCTGGACTACACATGCATGCTGCCATGATGAGCACGCATGGTGCTTTTCTTCCGTATTCCCTGTGCTTTCTCAGCTTTGATCTCCTGCTGACTTCTGAGCCCCTTCAGGCAGGAGGCCTGGGAGCTTTCTAAGCTGAACAAATTCAGAAAGAAAGAAAATGTTGATCGCGTTTCACAGCACAAAGAGTCCTGCCACATCTTGGTTGTTGGAAGGAACAGAACGGTTCTGTCTTTGTGCCTGCCCTACAGAATCACACTCTTGGGATGGAGCATCCTGTTGGTTCACTTTAGGCCACATAGCCTCCCTTTGGCTACAAGGAGACCCTTGGTCACAGTCCCATTACATTATAGCTATTGAGAGAAGCAATTCCAATAAAGTAGACGGAAGAAGGATGCTGAGTAACTTAAGAAAAATCATTAGTGTGTCCGCTATTGATGTGACCTAAAAATGACCTGCTGTTTCCCCATCCTGCTGGAAATAGGAGCCCATGGACTCTGTAGGTAGCACCGTTAGATATTTCTCTGTAGCCCCGGCAGTTTGGTTCTATTTAATCCTTTTTCCCCCTAAATCACTTAGGCTCCACAGTTACCAGAGTTATAGTTAACTCACAAATTAGGGGCAAAAGCCATTTACATTTTGACTCTGCCACTTTCTGGCCTCGTGATCTTGACTTTTCTCAGCCTTGGTTTTCTTGTGGATGCCATCAATCAACAGGATGAGATGCCTCCTAGAGTTCCAAAATTATATGGGGCAGTCCTGATGACAGGCCAGGGATGGAGGAGGTAAGGGATGTTGAAGACATGTGTGGTGGTGTTTTCTTGGCTCTTGGGCTGGCTGCCTGTCTGAGGATGCTGCAGCTCATTGTGAGTGTTTTTAGAGTCAAATGGACCTGAGTTCCATGACTCACTGGTTATGTGATCTTGGGCAAGTTGTACAACTCTCTGTGCCTGTGTTTCGTCCTCTGAAAACTCAGCCCTGGCTCCTTCCTTCCTCGTAGGGTGGTAGTGAGGAATCAAATGAAGATGCAGATCATAGGTACTTAGCTAAGGGTCTGCACATGGATAGTGCTTGGTTGTCATTACTTAGGGTGAAATCTCCTTGTGGTCTCAAGCCCATGCGTCCAGAACTCAAATTTGACTGTATCTGCCCTGCTCCAGCCGGCAACCAGCCCCTTCACTTGGGAGAGGCAGAACTTTTAGCACAAGAGGGAGGAAGTTGCTGCTGTTGCTCCTACCACCAGAGTTGAGGTTTTTCAGCTCTGTGGGTCCCATTTTGGTGGCTTGATTTGGGTCCATCTGCCTTCAACCACACTAAGTGACACACTCCAACTATAGGGAATAAGTTAACAAATCTAATTCCAAGAGCTTTGGAAAAACTTTGGGAAAGACCCACCTACTCAGCAGGCATTATTTATTTATGCTTTAATCTTCATAGATTACTGCGTTGCTCGATGCTCTCCAGAAAGCCCCGAGTAAGTTGAAATCGTACATGCACCTGGAATAATTAATGCACTTTCTACTAGCGAGGGAACATGTAATTTGCAGGAATGTGTGTCAAGACCCACCCTGCTAAATTTATAACCTGTAATTTGCAACGTTTGCTGGCACTGAGGTGCATTGGTGAGACTAGCTTACCTGCTTTGCAATTATATCTGCTGGCTGGAGTTGCAGGGTTGAGTAACTGGGGAGAGGGGAGATTTCAATCACTTAAGTAAATTAGAAGCAGCTAGGGACCCATCTGAGATGACCCTCTGGTAGGGGAGACTGGTTAATCACATTTCCTTTGAGCAAACTTGAGAGCCAGTGAGGGCTAGGAAGGGAAGAGGGAGAGATTCATGTCCCCAGGCCTTCCTGGGTGTGGATGGCTCCTTGGTTTGGGAAGGAATTTCTCCCGCAGGCTCCCCTCAGACAGCCCGCTGGAAAAGGAAAACACAGAACTAATATAACAGAAATGGTTTTATGGTCTGTTTTATGAGCTGCATCAGCCCTAATAATTGGCTCTGGGGAGGCTCTTGTTAATTTTAAAACTGGAAGTCACTTCGCAGCGTCCGCAGACTAGTGATTTTTACAAAATCCTCTTAAATTTTCTTTTTTGGATGATTTTTTTGATAATCGCCGTTATGGAGCAGAAGGGAGGGGTGGGGAAGGGGGGGAACCAAGATATATCATGTACAGGTACAAAATAATCACGATGAATGTGATCATTATGTATACAATGTACTAATACATGTTCTTGGTAAAAAAATAAAAAAAATTTAAAAAAAAGGATTTCTTTTTTGGGAAACCTACAGAACCTTGTAGCCTGTAGTACAGTCTTCTTGTTCTGTTGGGTGCTGAGAAGAGGGTACGAAATGGTTGGATTTGCCCACATTTTGGTTTTGTGGCCAGAAAATGGCAATCAGTGAAAGATGAAATAAAGTTTAGGCAGACCCTGCTCTGGTATAAATCCCAGGTCCTCATTTTATCTCATGTGACTTGGGGGAACTATTTAACCTCTCTGAGCAGCGTTTCCTCCTTTGTGAAGTGGAGCTAATGATTACTTTGATTAAAGCTGTTATAAATATTAGATGTTTGTAAAGGCTTCTGACACACGGACAGCACCCAGTAAGTGGTAATTATCATCAGTGCCACTTATATTTGGGGAGGACGTGTTATTTCTCAGAGGTAAAGAAAGATGGGCTGAACAAACCAGGGATAGTTGATAAGCAAGTCCAGTAGAATCCTAGCTTCTCTCAGAAAGCCACTTCAGTGTGTACCTAGAGGGCCGAAAATGAGATAGACCCAGATCGGGCTGCTGATGGAGTGGGGTGGTAGCTATAGAAAAGCCTCAAGCATCCTGACTCCAGGGGTCGCGGAAAAGGGCAGTGTTCTTATTCGATCTTAGGACCTCCTCAATTCTTGGAAAGTTCAAGAAGGAATTGAACTGGGGACAGAGAGCCTAACTCCCAGGAGTTTGTCGTGGTCAAGGACCATAGCTTTTTAAATGCTCTTATTGCGACGGGATTTTTAGATCTGGGGCTAATTCCATGCGTCTCTTAGGCTTGCAGAGAAAGAATGAATATTTTCTGTGTCTTTTGCTGCTAAATATTTATGGGCTGGCAGACAGCAACTGGAAAAGGCCCACGTTCAACTGGCTAAATATTAATAAGCATATTTAAGAGAATTGAGGCCTTTGTTTTGTCTTCTTAAAAATGAATTCATTCTTTTTCACTGTGCTTCTGTAGGAAATCGTTGTGTGAGGAAGAAGCATTGCTTTGTTTTCTTTGTAGGTTTTCCAGTTTGGACTTCTCTTTCCACTGAAGCCTTATTTTTAAAAAACATGTTTTCGCAGCAGTATTACCACTGTGGAGACCAGAGCAGCCTCTTACAACTTTGGTTGTGAAAATAATATACATGGTGCTTTTATTCTTTTTAGTTGACCTTAATCTTACATTCCTTTTCCTGCAGGTGGGGACAGTGCTGGATGTTCCCCACTTTTGTGCTTTTTTCTACCTTCTGCAGCACTCTGAGATCAAAGCCCCACTACACACCTTCACCGTTATTCTGGTTTCCCACTATTCACAAAAGTGGATTTGATACCGTGCGGATGTCCATCCTTTCCCTGACTGCCACCTGTGTGGCTCTGTCTACGTTTTGCTTCCTGAAACTTCCCACCTGAGTTCGTTGCCTTATCTTGGCAGTATTTGTCAAGAATCTCCCTTTCTGTTGAGACAGACCCTTTCGTTCTATTGACTCAGATGCCTCCGAATTGCAGTTTAGTGTTCCCCGACTTGGGGACAGTTGTCACAGCGAGGCCTTGCTGAGGCCTCTTTGCAGGGTGGCTGTCCTGGCTGGCTGGCTGGTCACCTGGCTGGGAAAGAAGGCTGAGGGTAAAAGTACAAGAGAAGACAGTTCTTCTCAATGTTGCTTCTCACGTACACACCTGAGAAATTGGTTTCCTTTGGACTAAACCTGGATCCCGCCCTCCGGAGGCTTGTGTGCAAAGATGCGAAGTGAAGCTGAGAAGATAAAGTAAACCGCTCAGGACTGAATGGGCCCCCCGTCTGCATTGTCCCCTGCTGTACTGTCTCCTGAGGGGTGCTGGTGATGCTGCCCACGTACTGTTTGTTGCTACTGCTTTGCTAACACAGACTTGCAGATATTTAATCTGAGCAGAAAATGCTATGAGTCATTATCACCTCTTGCAAGAGCTTTATTATTCTCGTTGCAGAAAGGAGCACATGGAAAAGTAGATCTAGAAAAACATGATTTTCAAAAAGATTGTCTGATTTGTCTTAATTTTCCGGAAATCTGGAACCACTCTCAGTAATTCTCCAGCTTTGCATGTATGATCACTTATAGCATCGGATTCCATTCCTTGCTTTTTTCTGTCTTGTTTTCTTTGGAGTTTTAAAGATTTGAGGCCAACTGGTCAGAAATTTTAATAGCGTGCTCAGGCCTCAAAAACTATCAGTCCAGGAGACTGAAGAGTATAATCCATTCTTTTGTATTTGTGTCTGGATTAACTGAATACTGAAAATCGAAGCCCAGGGTAATTCGCTGAATTGCTTCTTATATTTTGGGATTACTTGCCCCTTGCTCCAGTAGTCCTGAAGAAATGCAAACAAAGTACAGCATTAGTCGGAGCAAAACATACAACTAGGACAGTGGCTCTCCTGCCAAAAATACCATCTGCTGTTTTCCAAAGCCAAAGATTGATGACTCGTGTTGTCTCTGTCTTCAGCAAATAGTCAAAGAGACTAAATAAGTTTGACCAAGTCTTTCATAATATTTCTCGTTAGAAGAGAAATATATGTTGGAATTCTTAAAAGGAGGTCCAGTTCTTTGATTCCCAAATAGATGGCCTAAAAATCTCTGATAGCTCTCAAAATTTTGTTCCCTTAAAGTTTCCAGAGTATCTGTCTACATGGAGAGGCTGGGTTAATTCCCACAAGGCATCTCTCATCCGATGTCCCTCCCCTGCTCAAAGCTGATGATGCTGATTTCTCATTGTGCGTAAAGTCCAAATTCCCTGACCTGACCTGGCCTTTAAACTCGATGCGCAGCCTTGCAGCCCTCTTTATGACTGCCAGCTACCAGGCCTCCATTATCACTGTTGCCTTTGGAATGGAGGATTGCGTTTCCCCCAACCTGCGAAGCCAACTTGGTGGAAAATTACTCTGGGAAGAATTCAACAACGTTGCCCCTGGAATAAATTTCTTCCTCCTAAGCAAGCCCTACGTCTATTTCCTTCTTTTTGTGGCATTTATGACTCCCAGCTCATAATTACATCTAGTTAGCGATCACTCCGCTCCTCTGGTCAGCTGTAGGTTTCCCTGGTGCTCCTGCCTGGGAATCCCTACATCCTTGAGTACTGTAGGTGTCCAGCAAGTTCTTTTAGGATGGATGAGTAAATTGGTTAATTGAATAAATGCTTCCTACAAGACAGCATGCGATCGATGATCGGTACATATTAAACATGGTTCAAGCAAATGAGCAGCAAGAATACATTGGTCCCCAGTTTCAGATCGCGATGGTCCTCTCGTCCAAAACTTCACAGGTGCAGGAAAATTAGGATTTGTCTACAGAAGTTTTTGCTGTGTCTGTGATACTCACATTAGGACTTTCAAGGCAGGGAGAGAGAACAGTAAGCAATTGTAGCAGTGTGTTCCTCCTAATCGGCTGGTGCATTTTTGCTGTTTTAAGGACACAGTGGTAGTCAAGAGGACAGAGTGCCTTGGGGAGCCAGCTAGACCTTGAGTTGCATCCCAGCTCTCACCGACTGATTTGTCATCTTTGTCTCAATTTCCTCATCTGTAAAACAGGCATAATAGCTACTCAGTGAGGATCAAGTAGCACACATCCGGGACCTGTGCACCTCTAACACGTAGTGGGTGCTCCATAAATACAGGCATCACTTCTGTGGGCTGGTAGGGAGGTGGTCTGTGTCACCAGCATCGTTAGTGTGTGATGTCCTGGGCTGACAACATAGCTGTGCTGGAAGATGGGCCTGAGTCAGACTGGTTTTTAATTCGAAGCGTTTCATAATGCTTTTTTGTTGTTGTTGCTGTTGTCCTTGAAAATGGATTCTTACTATTGATTTTAATTGGTCAACTTAGATTGCTTTCTGTTTATAATCTAAAATTGCTAGAGGTTAGAAATTCTGAGTAATATATCTCTATCTCAAGATGCAGACCTCTGGGAATTTTGAAACTAAAACGAAACAAAACTGGATGGAAAAGGTAGAGAGAAGACAAGTGCTGGGATTTGGGATCAAAGGGTAGGCACTCATGCTGTGTTCAAATTCTGATCTCTCCATTGTGGTTCTGAGTTGCTTATTAATTTTAAAATACTACATTTACTTATAAATTTTGAAGTATGCATAAATGGGCTTGGCCAGAGGTGATTCTGTCTGGTTTGGAGAGAAATGTTCTTATTCATTTGTGTGGACAGTCTGAGGTGTATGTTGTCTTCTCAGTGTTTCCGAGTTTATTTACCTCTTGTCCTTAAAGGTGTAGAGAGAACAGTGCCTGATTCAGAGGAGAATTTGGTAAAAATGCATTTTTCTGAAATCCTGTAGTAGTTAGCAGGGTCTCCTAGCCTTGTGACAGCTTTTTGACACTAGAGACTTAGAAGAATTGATGTCTATTTCTTGGGATGGCATTTTAGGAAACTTAGGAAGTCCCTTTTCTCCCCAGGAGTTCTAACCCCACGGAGTCTACATGAAGTTTCCCCTTCTGTTTAGGAGTCAAAGTGACACACCAGGGGCTGTTACTGGTGCTTGAGTTCACTCCGCCTCGTTTCATTGATATTCCTACAATTCCGTGTTGTCTTCTAAGCTAGGAAGGCATCCCAAGAGAGCAGAGCCAAGGTGAGCTAATGGCACCCTTGTGCCGTTAATAAAGACCCTTTTAGAAAGTTTTCTTTTTCTTCTTTGGACCCAGGGCTTGCTGCTGATTGGCAGGTTTGTGGTTCTTGGGCCAGGGACTTGTAGTCTGAGGTGTTCTCTCCACACCTCACCGCCTCTCTGTTCTGGGAAGCTGGGCTTAGAGCGACCTTTCTGTGTTTACCCAGCGTTTGGGCTTTTTACTGTGGGGGGGAGGTGTCTGGAGATTGAGTTGCTCAGGCGGAAGTTTGAACAGAAGCTGTTTGTTTTGTGGGAACACAGAAGCTGAGCTGAGAGAGAGACAGAGAGGGAGACAGACAGGTGCTTGACAGGAAGGCACCTGGGCACAGTGGTCCCCCTTGTCCACACTTTCACTTTTTGTGGTTTCAGTTACCCGCAGTCAACTTCGGTCCAGAAATATTGAATGAAAAATTCCAGAAATAAACAATCCTTAGATTATAAACTGTGTGCTTCACGAGTAACGTGAGCTTGTGTTGTCCCGTTCCATCTGCCCAGAGGAAATGAATCCTCCATTCGTCATGTATCAGGGATGAAAGAACCTTCTCTCTCCCCCGGAGGTTGGCTCGCTCAGTCTGCTGAAGTGACTCGATGATAGAGAAACAGGAAAGAAGCGCATGCTTATTGTGTGCACAGAGCCCTCTCAAAAATGGAAAGTGAGCACCCTGAGCTTACGTACCTACTTCATGGGGAGTCGGCAGTGAGAGATGTAGGCAATTTTAGGGGGTAGTCAGTGACTTTTAGGGAGATGAATGGGCCCTGAAGAACAGATAATGGCCTGGGCAGAGTTCTGCTGGACTCTGGATGTGGTGTCCACTAGTTCTTCTTCCTCCCGTGAGCATCTGTCTCCCGGAACGAGATAACTGGGGAAAAGATTCACAACAATTATCTCCTAGCAGATCTGCCCTTAAGGCAAACAGGGAATTTCAGAGAAAGTCCTTCCTTTTCATTGCTTCTCCCCAGGGGCTCTCTGCTTGAAGCCCAAAGCGGTATAATTTAGAGAATCGATTTCTGAGCCCCAGCAGTATCCACACTGTGTGCACTATTCACCCCAGCAGTATCCATGCTGTATGTGCTACCCACCCCAGCAGTATCCATGCTGTATGCACTATCCACCCCAGCAGTATCCACGCTGTGTGCATTATCCACCCCAGCAGTATCCACGCTGTGTGCACTATCCACCCCAGCAGTATCTATGCTGTATGCGCTACCCATCCCAGCAATATCCATACTGTATGTGCTATCCACCCCAGTAGTATTCATGCTGTATGCACTGGCCACCCCAGCAGTATCCATGCTGTATGTGCTACCCACCCCAGAAGTATCCATGCTGTATGTGCTACCTGCCCTTGCAGTATCCACACTGTAGCACTACCCAACCTATCAGTACCTAAACTATATGTATTACCCACCCCAGCAATATCCACGCTGTATTCGCTATCCACCAACAGGTAACTTCATAGCCGGCTCAGTCAGCAGTTGTGCTGTCGTGGTAATGCAGTGTTTGTGTGTAGGATTTGGTGCTGTCTCTGGTTTCAGGCCCTTTGCTGGGGTGTTGTGACACTGGTGTAAGAAATGCCAGGTTTGTTGTGCAGAGGTGAGGAAGTGGCTGAGAAGATGAGTGTTGCCCATGGTCCCAGAACACTCTTTTGAAAAAAAATTTTATTAGTACGTGTTTATGATACATGATGATTACATTGATCGTTGGGAGTTGATAAATGTACGTGAAACATCTTAATTCCTTTTACATCTCCTTCCCTCCCTTCTCCCACCCTCTCTCCATCTCTTGGTCCCCTTCCCATTTTGCAAAAGATGTATCTCCCTGTTTCTTATTTTGCTCTTTAAATTATTTATACTTTGGGTTTCTCATATAAGAGAAATCATGTGATATTTAAGCTTGTGTGTCTGATTTAATTCACTTAGCAATATGGTTTCAAGGTGCATCCATTTTCCTACAAGTGACTCAAATTTATGTCCAACAGACGAAGGGATAAAGAAATTGTGGTACTTATACACAAAGGAGTACTACTTGGCTATAAAGAAGGATAAATTTGAGCCAGTTTTGTGCTCTTAAAGTCATAAGATTCCCCTTGATTGAGTAGCTCTTCTTGCCTGCCTGCGCCCTCCTTTCCTACGTGCTCTCCATCCAGGGTGGCAGAATCCTTACTGGTCACCAGGGATCACCCTTTCGCTCCTGGAGTCCAGCCTTCTGTCCCCAAATATCTGGGCAGTGGTGGTGAGCTGGCCTGGCCTTTTTTGAGAGTCATTATGGAGAGAGAGAGAGAGAGAGAAGGAGAGAGTCAGATTCTGACTCTTCACTGGACTTCAGGCAGAATTCAGGGTACAGTTGCTAATCTGTACATTCATTGAGTATAAATCATTCTGGATTTATTTTATCTCTAGATAGTTTGTCATAAATTTGACATTTTTCTTTTTTCCCAAGGCAAGAAAAAGTGTTTTTAATGAACGAAAGAAGGGGGCCCCTCTAAATGAACCTTATGGAAAAGGTCAGTGAACACCCTGTAAGATCGTTGTTAGCCAGGAATAACCCCGGAACCGAGTTGGGAAGCGGGCTTGTAGTGACTGGAGATAGGGATGTCTTCTAAGAGGGCAGGCCCCCTTGTGGTCCGGACTCACTTTGGAACAAAATGGAGCAGCCTCGCTGACTTTTCTAAATGCACCCCAGAGTCTGAGTCCGCAGCCAGCCGTCTTTCGGTAGATGTGACCGCAGAGCCTTGCGCCAGGCCTGAGAAGTCTGCATGCTTGGGGTTTATCAGGGCGCGGCTGATGCCATTTTGGGCATTGGAGAAAAGGGGTGGGGCTGCTTTGAGTAGTAGGGGGAAATGAGCGAATCGATTAAAAATAAATCCTGGACATGCCGTTCCCCCTCCTCACACTGCCTGTGCCCCAGCAGATCATCACCTTGTGACCCCCGGGAGTGACTGACCGCTACGTCTGCTGTAGGCTCAGGCTGGAAGAAAGGAGAGAGTCAGCGGGGTAGGTGTGGACAGGTCAAGAAATAGAGTATTGCCAACACCCCGGATCCCCGGGGAGCCCCGCTCTGCCCACTCACCCTGTCCCCTGATGACTTCCAACGTGACCAATGACTTTTTCCAGTCCTTGGTCTGGCAAGAGTGTCTAGCTCCTTTTACTCAGCATTCAAAACATCTCATTTGCTCTCCCTTTCCTAAGCGGCTTGTAGTTTGACCCTCTGTCCCCTCAGGTTCCTAAGACTCCCCTAAAATTGGCATCCAGAGCCCCACCAGGCCTGGGCTCCACGCCGGCATTCTTGCTCTGGGCATCCTTGAAAGAGCTGTCCTGTCGTCCAGCAGTAATCCCGGCCTGATGCCACCCAGAAGACCCCAAGTGTGGAGACAGGAGCCCAGAGCAGGCTGTCTTTTGGGTTTTCAGAGTGTACAGGGGAGAGTTGGAAAGATGCTGTGCATTCCCCACAAAGAATGAATCACATTTATATCCCTTCCTCAGAATCAGAGTCCCCTGCCGTCCTGTCCCACCCTGGCCAGCGAGCTATGGGCCTCTGGGGGACTCAGGGCAGGGCAAGAGGGAGGGAAGATGTGTGGCCGTGAAAGGGTCAGGAGCTCTCTCAGAATATGATCATGTTCTGAAAGGGAATAAAAGGGAATACAGGCCTTGGGTCATTTCCTGTAATAACTCATTAAGAAGCAATCGTCCACAGACTTCTCCAAATGATTTTCTATTCAGTTTTCTTTTTTAATTTGAGCCAATATTTGGGACTTTTGGTTCCACAGCTATGTCAAATTCTTTTCTTCCAAACTTGCATCACTCAAGTTTTAAGGAATACTTTGTCTTTTTTATATTTTGTAATTTGATGAGCAGGGTGTCCTTTTCCTTTTGTTTTTTTTTTTTCCCTTAAGGTTATAGCAACCAATATCTTTGTGTGCGCGTACATGTGTGCACATGTGTGTGTGTTTATGTGTGTTGATTATGAGCAATGTTGTTTAGCTCCTCCCTCAAGTCCTCTTGGATGCTCCGTCACATTCTCCTGTGTGTTTACTAGGGTGACATTTAAGGAATTGGCTTCAAAGAAAAGATGCCAATTGAAAATATATCCACATCTTAGAAGGACCCCTCAAGTCCTTCTCAGAGTATCCGCTTGAAGACCTTGCACATAGAGATGTAACTATAGGTGTGTATATGTTAAAACACAGCGCTCTAGAGATAAACAGGCGTGGCCTCATGCCTGTGTGCAGTTTTTGCGACTTGCTTTTTCCTCTGACTGTCTTGTAGACGTTCTCCCATGTAGTATGTTCTGGCTCCTGGTTCTCTTTGAAGCCCTCTGCGTGCTAGCGTGGGTATGCCAAACCATCTACCCTTCTCCTTCTTGGTAGATATTTAAGTTTTTTTAATGGGTTGAGCTTTTACAAATAGTACTGTCCAAGAAGCAGAACGAAACTCTCCCTTCTATGAGGTTTACAGCATGTGCACATTCCTAAGGAGAGTTCTAGAAACAGAACCAGTAGATCCAGAGGTAAGCTCGTAATAGATTGTAATGGGTTTTTTTTTTTTCTTTTGCTAGATGATCCCAGGGATGTTACACAAATTTGTACTCCCACTGATAAGACACAAGAGGCTGTTTTCCTCATACCGGTGCCAGCTCTCGAATTACCCATCTTTTTGCCAATCATACTGTATTTTTAAAGATGACATTTATACTTGCCTCAAGTTTAACTACTAGTGGGCTGGGGATGTAGCCCAGTGGTAGAGCACTTGCCTACCATGTGCGAGGCCCTGGGTTTGATCCCAGTGCCCCCGCACACACACATACACACAAAGTAGTCAATATGCCATTATCGTGGCAGACTCCTATTGTGAACAAGTTTAACTACTAGTGAGGTCATGCGTCTTTTCTTTTGTTTATTAGCCATCTTACTGTTTTCACCATGATTGTTTATTTCCCTTATTCATTTTTCTCTTGATTTGTTTGCAATTTTTCTATTTTTTTTTAAGACTTCTAATTAGGGACACACAGGATTGTTTTAAAAGATGTGTTTAGGAAAAGAAAATTATTGGCGTTCATAGCTCTTAAGCTCCATGAAAGATCAAGTTGCCCCTCTTCTTTTTGGCATGAGTTGAAAGCTTTGGTTTTCTGCTTTGTTTTTATTTAATTAGGTGAAGTTTTTCCTCCTGGCTACAGAGTCCTGGCTGTCTGTAAATGCATTATCATTTCTGCAGCATGGGGTGGATCGTGACAGGAGGTGGAAAGTGAGCTGTGCCAGGCAGGGGCGGGAGCCTGTTGGGGCTGATTATTGTGGGCAGAAAGCGAAAAGCTGGATTCCTTGCCTCGCATTTCTTAAAAACTGGGCTCTCCTGTCATGGCGCGACCAGGGAGTGGGGGAGGCTCGAGCTGCGCTGGCACTTCTGGGTCCTTGTGTTTCTCCATTCCGCTGGCATCGGCCGTATCAGTCCTGCCCCCTGAACTCTCTTGGCAGCTTCCCAAGGAGCCCGTGTTCTCTTCACATCCAGCACGTGTGGAGGGTTGCCACCTTCATCCCGGTAAACAGCCTAGGCTGGTAGTTCAGAGGATGCCAGGTTGGCAGGAACGGGGGCGTGCATGACAGGGGCAGGCCCTTCATTCCTGCCAGGCCACCTTACCGTCTCCAGCAGTGAAGGGCTTGCTCCCCTGCCTGCTCTGGATGAGAATCCCAGCCCCAAATGCCACGGTGCTGCAGCTGTTACTACTCCTTGGAAACAGACAGAAACAAATAAAGGCCAAGAGTAGGGTGCTGATGGTTTGGGATTTACCTCGGGGATAGGGGACAGTGACCTCTCTGGATGGAGACCTGTGGGCTTGACCTGGAGGCTCTCCACTCAGCACCAAGTGCAGACAGAGGGCTGACCCTGCGGGGGTCCTCGGTCACGGGTGCATCTGGTCCTGGCTTCCCCCTGTCCCAGGGTGTACCTGACCTCCTGTGAGCTGGCTGTGGGAGAATGGGTCATCATGGAAGGCTGGGTTTGTCATGTGGACCTCTGTGTCCGATAATGCTGATGGCGTATGTCATCATATACGAAGTCTTTGTACCCCAGAGTTTGGAGGCAAACCTCTTACCAGCTGTGGTTGCACTCTGAAGTTGGGCTATATCTGAATTTTTACTTTGGGCCGTGAAGAATTATTCATTGGCACTAAATTAAATCCAGAGGTAAAGATCACTTCATAGAAAAATCCCAGCATCCATGGATTTCTCAGGAAAGAGCGTAATAATGTGAATTAAAAATATTTTTGGTTCGTGCCCCTCTATTTTTTTTTAATAAGCAGGCTTAGATTGGGTTATTAGCTCAGTGTGAAGAAACATATTTTCATTCCATAAATCTTAAACTGCTTACAAATGTGTCCTATCCATAGGATTAAGGAATAGTCCTAACTAACTTGCAGGAATAATCTAGAGAATATTTAGTGAGATACTTTTCATAATGTATAATGCAAGAAAGCAACCGCCCTTATTTTTATCCTTCTACCCACACAGTCATCCGTCGCTCCCTTCCTCTCACCCTCCCTTTCGGCCAGCCTCCTGTCTGGACCATGAGCTACATTAAGACACGTTCCCTTCCCTGGTGTAAAAGCTGCTGTAAGGTTGTGGGGAAAGACAGACACACATCCGAAGTTTTTGGAGTGTGGAGAGAGAGGTTTGCATAAGTTATGTTGAGAAACCCCAGAGGAGGGTGCATGTTCACTCTTGTCGGGAACTGGGGAAGAAACCACTGGAGAAGGCAGCTGGCTGGGACAAACAGGGCCTCCTGAGCTGACCCAAGGACTCTGACCCTACTCTTCGTGGAGTGGGAAGCCACGGGAAGATTTGAAACAGCATGTGATGTGGCCAGACTTGTCCCACAAGGGCCTGTGAAGGACGCCTTTTACAGGCCAAGACTGGAACCATGATGGCTGGTGAGATTGCTAGGAGTGCCAAACAGATAAAAGAAAGATTTGTACAAGGGTTGTGAGTAGCAAGGGTGGAGAAGAAAGAGGCATGCGAGAAAGTTAGCACTTTTTCATTGATGCGGTGGGGGTGAGGGGGAGGGCTGGTTGGGGGTTCTACTAACAGAACACCGAGCGATGCAAATTTAGAAAGTTCTCAATGCGCCGTGTGTTGGAGATGGAACTGTCCTTGGTGGTGGGGATGGAATGGTGAGGCTGTGGGTTGTGCATGGAGTTGGAAGGAAGAGAGCTCATCTGGGGGTGTCCGTTTTGGGGTTAAGGCCATGAAGGTTGAACCTCATAATGGACAAGTGGCTACTCCAGAGGAGATGTGTCTTGCTCGTGCAAGTGGGAGCAGAACTTTGAAGCTGTTATAGGGACTGAGGGAAGAGCCCTCCGAGGCGGCTGGGCAGGACTGATCGGAGAGGCAGTGTGTAGGGGAGGTGGGGGAACAGGAGGACACTGTCAGGGAGGCCCCAGGAGGGGGATTTCAGAAGGGAGTGATTCAAGTGACCCAATGCAGCAGAATTGGATGTAAAGTAAAGACAGAAGAGTAGCCTCTGGATTGAGAGATTGGGAAGCCTGGGAGGCCACTGGCTGCATTGTATGGGCAGATGTAGAGAGGACCAGGCGGGAGGGAACCATCCGCATGTTCTGGGATTGGACAGTGTGTGGACTGCAGGGGTTAAACCTATTTAGAAGTTAATCCTGGTTTCAGTGTTCACCGAGCCTTTGACTTCTTGTCTGCCAGCATCTTAGTATTGAGCCGCCATCCCCGTTAGCACTGAGCCACACAGCAGCAGGAAGACTTAGAGCCACACTGTGGGGCTCATTATTGAATTTATTGAAAAATCATTTCTTAATGAACAGCTCCCTTCTGCTCTCTCATCTCACCTGGTATGATTTCTATTGTATTTAGTTCGAGGTGGTTCCTTGTACAGTTCAGATCACCCTTCCTCTAATTATTAATCATGTAGCTACATTATAATGGTGTGCCTGCTGAAATGACATATTGTGTATCTACATTACATCTAGGTTTTATATATTAGTAGCTTTTTAATAGTGAATAATAATACCTTTAAGAAATGAGCCCTAGTTAATCTTATGGCCTCTATCTGCATGCTGTCATAAAATGTGTGAAAAATCTTGAAGCTTCCATTGAACTTGTAGTATTTTTTTCCCCTTAAAAGGTTTTCTGGTTTATCTGATGTACAGTGAGACTTTGGATGTTTCAGGCCTGTGATTGTGTAGCTCCAATACCAAGACAGACTAAACCACCCTTTGATTACTCTGGGAACTTGTCCAGGCTGAGTCTAGCCATTTCTGTTTGTAAATGAGGAAACTGAGGCCGGTGGTGAAAGTCATTCACCACTTGAGATTGGAAGGCATAGAATTGGAATTCATAGTGCATGGGCTCTAGTGCTGACTGGAATTGAGAAGAACTTTGTAATCCCTCTTTCATTTCTAAAGCTTTGTTTTCTGGACAGCGTAAACGGCTCTCCCATAATCTGGGAAACCCAGACAGGTTCATATGCACAGTGTTATCCTTTTGATTTTTACCAAATCTGACAAGTCTCGTGCAAAGTTAAATTGCTTGCCTCAGAGCTCGAAATCTGCGATGGTTTGGACATGCATGCTAAAGTGTGGATTCCAACAGTAAATACTGCTTCCCCCTGCCACTTGTACCAGCATTGTTTGCTCAAGACGTCAGCTAATTCCTCCTGATGGAGGGCCTGTCGTCGGCTCAGCGTGGTGGGAAGGTGCCCGCGTGAGTAGACTGTGGAAGCGAGATGGACCAGTTTAATGGATTAAGCTGCTTAAGAAAATTTAAAAAGACGCACCAGTTAGTATGCGTTCCCTGTCTTGCTTGGCGGTAACAGACTGACGTTTTTGATTTCTCTGGCAGAGTTCCTGTCCTAATCGGAAATGATAAGCCAAACATTTGTTCATTTGCTGAGACATGATGGAAGATTATGGATAATTGAAGTGGCCGGGAGAGGCTCTTGAATCCATAGGGAAAGGGAGGCAGGTCTGATTTCTGGCCCCTTGGAGATATTTCCTTCTATGGGGGAGTGTTGGACCTGCTCTCTCCCCAAATGGACAGCAGGAGGCCAAGAGCTGAGTCTCCTCTGGGGCCAGCAACTGGCTTCTGTGGCAGCTCCAGCCAGGCTTTTGATGAGGTGGTGATCTCTGGCTCCTTTGACCCACCTGCCTTGCAGGGATGTTTCTGGTCTTCAGGGGAAGACTTGAGGGTGAACCCCAGGCCCTGTTTGGACACTGTGTCCACCATTAATACCCCTCAGAATGCTCCCCCTCAGGTGCTCCAAACACACTTGTCCCGCCATTCTTGCCATGTTCTGGAGCAGTTCTGGAAGTCCTCTTTCATGAATATCTTTAGTTGCTCTGTCGTGGCTGCCTTGATATCCTGAATTGGTTCACAATGTTTACCTTTCTTGGTCATTTTGACTTTGGGGAAGAGCCAGAAGTTGCACATTGCCAGCTCTGGTGAGTGAGGTGAATGAGGATACACCATAATGTTTTTATGAGCCTGCCTTTTAGTTGGACGGAACAAGGCAGCGGCATGCACTGTGTTTTTGACCACACTTTGTAAAAACACCTCTGGAGAGGTCTAAATCTGCTTCAAAAAGTGGCAAGAATGTTGGGATAAGTGTGTTCAAAGCAAGAGGGGAGGGGATTTTGGGGGGGATTAACAGCAATGCGTGTTCACTATAATGTGATCATCCTTGTGTCTAGGATGGGCAGGTGGCGTATGTTGGCCTGCTGTGGGGACCAGTTGCACGTCCTCAGAAACAAAGGATGAACAAGTTGAGAATTATAAAGGAACTCGGACATCATCTAGCAGTGCCTTCATTTATACACAGGGAAACTGAGGGCCAGGATGGTGAAGCAGTTTCCCCCCAATCTTGTTGGCGAGTCCCGTGCATCTTTCTCTTTTGACCTTCTGCGAAACCACATTGTTTGGGAGGGTGGGTTTGTGTTTGTGGTTTAGTTGCTGTTAGAGATTCTTAGGGATTATCTATGGAGGGCTAATTATTTCTTAGGAATCGCTGAGCTGAGGCGATTATGTCAGTGGACACACAGCCAGGGTTTGCATTTTGAGCTCCTTCCTTGTATCCGTAGGCCTGGATGTCTGTCCCATGGTTTGCTTTTCTGGACCTGCATGAGCAGTAGGTCGAAGCCAGCCAGCCCCCATTCCCACTGGCTTCCCACCCTCCCCGGCTGGTCTCTTTCTAGGAAGGCAGAGAGAGGAAAGGGGATCAACGTTGTCTGTGTACCACTCCCAGGACAGGCACTATGAGGAGAGTCTCTGGCAATGCATGGAGGGAAGGAAGGAGTAACCATTACTAGTACATTTATTAAACTCCAAAATATACGCCTACTCTTCATTCTTCTGTTTTTGTTTGATCAATCTGTCCATCTATCTGTCTTTCTAATGTCCCTCTATCCCTCAGCAACACTGCCAGAAAGGTGAGGTTACCCCACTTTTACAGATGGAGAATTGAGGTTCAGAGAGGGCAATTCGCTTGTCTGAAGTCACGTGGCTTGTTACAGTTTTAAGATAATTAGGCATTTGAACCCAGATAGGGCTGACTCTCGAACTCCCACACACTCTTCTCATTTTAACATTGTTTTCCCAGTAGAAAGGAGGGGCAAGGTGGAGGGGCAGGGCTGTGTGTCTCGTTTTCTTACCTCCCCACTTTGTGCACCTTAATGCAAGAGCCAAGGGCCTTACTTAGCTAACTTAGCAAATATCGCCCCCAGTGGAACCCCCTTTACGGAACCCCTTGCGGCCTCCACTGAGGGGAGAGCAGGCAGATGGGGGCTGCTATTCTAGGGAAGACAGATTTGCGGTGGCTTTTTAGGGAGTCAGTATTTAGAGTATCTGACCTGCTGGCCAGGCCTCGCTATTTTTATTTTTGGAATGTCATGGTTTAATAAGCTGGGTGGACAAATCTATCTTATATGTTTATTTTTCCCCCACAATCAGCTTTTACCCTGCAACTGTTGCTGCCTTTCAAAAAATGAAGTGTTCACAGTAGACTGAGTCTCCCAGATGCACATCTTTGCATTTGTTCTTGTGAACACTTGGCCCCTTTTATCTCTCCTTCCTTTATAGGTGAGGCGGTTTTGAAACTTAGAACCTTAGTATTGTAAATGGTTCCATATGTCTTTTATAGATTTTTCTAAACTGCTATTATAACTTTTCTTTTTCTTTCCTTTTATTTTTTTGTGGTACTGGGGATTGAACCCAGGGCCTTTGCATCGAGCTACATTCTCAGCCCTTTTTATTTTTTATTTTGAGACAGGGTCTCACTAAATTGCTGAGTTGCCCGGGCTGGCCTCACACTCACAATCCTCCTGCCTCAGCCTCCCGCACTCCTGGGATTATAGGTGTATACCCAGCTGTAACTTTTATTCTTTTTTGATGAATTTATTAATGCAGCCTGTCTTTAATGGAAAGAGAAAAATCACCAAGAATAACACCAAGCAAATCTGTGTGCCTACAACCTGGGACTGGGGTATCCTAATCTTTTGGCATGCTTGTTTCAGATTGTTTAACGTCAGATTTCTTGCAGTTGAAGTTCAGTGTTACCCTCTCTGATCCCATTTGCCAGAGGTTACCATTGTCCTGAATTTGCTGTTTATCTTTCCCATATATTAAAAAAAGACTACTTTTATACCTGTAGGTATCCTTTGAAATAGCATGGTTTCCAGCTTTATGTAGGTGATATTCTGCAACTTGCTTTTGACCGAGCATCAGATTTTTGAAGTATCCATGGTGATTTATGCCACTCCAGTTCATCTGATAAGGTGAAAGCCTGGGTACCATTCCGTTGTTTGAATGTGTCCCATTTTCCCTCCGTTCTCCTTTTGGTGAACATTTAGTTTGTCTTACATTTTCACATGACATCAGTGGCACAGTGAACTTTCTCTTGCTGTCATCCTGTGTACAGAGCATGTTTGTCCCCAGCCTAGCCTGAGTCCCGGAAGAGGACTGGCAGGATTTGCGTCTGTGAGTGTCCTCAACTCCATCAGGAGCGGCCAGTGGCTCTTCGGAGTTCCTCCACCCCTTGCAACACATGAGCTCCTGTTCCTCCCATGTTCTCGCCACTTGAGAATGTCAGGCTTCACATTTTTACAACTCTAATGGGTGTGAAAGAGAGCTTCCTAGTTCCACTAATCACTCTTTGATTACAAGTGAGACTGAGTACGTATTAAGTGGCTATTCGAGTTTCTTCATCAGTAGAAGTACTTGTTCCTGTGCTTTGTCCATTTTTTTTCCTAGTGGATGCCTTGTGTTTTCTTGTATAGTTTTGTAAGAAAATTCTAGATGTGGACACTTCGTGGGCTGTATATGTGGTGGCTATCATCTTCCAGGAAGTGGCTTGTCTTGACCTTTGTGTGTAGCATCTATTGATGACTAGCAGTTTCACTTTTTAATGGAGTTGTATTTATCAGTCTTTCCACTATGCTCAGTGCTTTTGTTGAGTCTTATTTCAGAAATCCTTCCTGACTCATAAAGATAGGCTTGACGATCATTTTACTTTTCTGGCCCCTTCCCTGGTTGGCATTGGTATTTTCCATGCCTGCCCTGCCAGGGGGCATCTGTTTGGAGCTGAGGGTTGGCTGGAGAATAGTTCCCAGGGACTGTGGAAGTGGGCCTGGGCTGAACTTGGGCTTGCAGCGCAATCCTCCTTCTTGACCCCATGGCTGTTTCTGAGAGCTACTGAAGTGCTGCGTTGATTGGCCTCTCATAAGCCTAGCTTATCGCTAGCCTGATAAAATTGGTCATAAAGCTCTCCCCTTTCCTCCCCTTCAGCTTAGTGTCTGCTAGGAGCTGGAAGGGCAGAAGGCGCATGGCCAGGTTGGGGTGGGGACTACTGCATGGGGTTTGCCCCCATTCCTGATATTCAGCTTGCCTTTGGTGGGGAGGCGGGTACCAATGAAGAGGGGCACTTGGGGACCTGCAGGAGCTCTTCACTTCCCATTCTTTCTGGGAACTGCATTCTGCAGACCCAAGCTCACTGATCTGCTTTTTTCTGTTTTGTTTTTTCTTTGCAGTACTGGGGATTGAACCCAGGGCCTTCACATTCACTTACATTCCCAGCCTGTCATATCTTTTATTTTGAGGCAGAGTCTCACCAAGTTGGTTAGTTGCTGAGGCTGAGCTGGAATTGTGATCTGTCTCCTTGGCTTTCCCAGTGTGCTGGAATCATAGGCAGGAACCAGATCCACTGGGTTTTGAGCACAACATATAAATGGGTTCAAAGTAGGTTTAGATAAATTCTCAGAATTTAAGAGAGCCACAACTGGAAAGGTACTTAGAAGGCAACGGGTTGCGTTCTCCACCCATTCAGTCATTATTCATTTATGGAGTGTCCGCTGGTGCCTGGCTTCCATAGTTGCTGAGACGGCAGCAAGACAGCCACGGTCCCTTTCATGGTGAGGGGAGCAGCCGGTGAACAGCAGGCTCATTTTGGTGTTCTGGGTGTGACGGGACAGGGAGGAAGCACCTTGGGCCTGCACACATTTGCCACTTCTTATTTCACAAAGATCTACTATCTTAAGTCACAAGAGTTGGTTGGCAAGTGGGCCACAGCCAGCCCACCACCTGTTTTTAGGCACGCCCCTAGCTAAGAATGGCTTTCACGTGTTTGAACGGTCAATAAAAGAAATCTCTATTATTTGCAATAGAGTTTGATGATAGGGAACACCAACTTTGAACCTCAGTTAAGTGAAATGTTAATTATCACCCCCTGGAAGAATTTCATTTTTCTTCTTCATAGCCCTGTATTACAGGAAATTGTTTTCAGTCATTATGAAAATATTTTGAATTTCATCAGTAAACATTTTGTGGAATATTATTTTCTCTCTTAGTTAGGTCCTTACATAGTGTCCTTCATCTGGCCTCTTAGCCTGCACCACAAGCGTATTTACTCTCTGGCTGTTTGCTGATCTGTTCGAGCTGTGCAACCTTGGGAAAGTTTCTTCTTTGTTCTGTTTCCTCCTGTGCAAAAATGGGCAGGGTGTCCACTTCATGGGGCTGCTGTAAGAAATGAAGAAGAACTGATGTTAGACTCCTGCCATGTTTAAGTGTTTCGATAGATGTTGGGTCTTCCCTGATGAAAAGCCAATACTAATCAACTGGTGGAGGGCCGTTAAAGGGTGCCTGAAGAGGGATGGGGATACTTTGGGCTGGGCTCGGGGCTCACTCTGTAAGTCGGTGTTATGATGACAGCATCTTCCAGAGCTTCCGTCAGGCCCCGAACCGGGAACCTCGGCCTCACGAGGGCTGCGTCCCCACAGCTCTGTAGATCCCCACGACATTAATGCCATCCTGACATAATTTGCCTTATGAAATGCAATGAAGCATAACTAAAAAATGTAAGTAACAGCTTCAGGCCCTTAATGAGGCTATAAATACAGGAGAAAAATAATTTATAAAGAAAGCTATCTCCTGGAGAAAAAGTGTCCCTTTCCTAGCCCTCCTTGCTTTCTCTTCGCTTGCCTCATTAATACTAGCCATTGACTCCCTTTGCTGACTCGTTTTATAGGAAGGAAACAAAGCATTCATCATTTTGTAACGCTTGCTGTGCCTCAACTTTGTGGGAGAGACACACCATAAGCTGTGTGATGTGCTGAAGCTGGGAAGACAGTTAGGCCCACTCACTATCGCTAAGGGGCTTGTTCCATCCATAAATAGTTCCTGCTGCAGAATTAGACGCCTTTTTCCTTCAGGGTCATGGACGGTGTGAGTATGAAATCTGTAAATTTCAGGGTCAGTGTCTTGTCTCAGTCTCTCTGGGTTATAGCTTCCTTGAATGGGTGGTTAAACCAAGGCGGGGACTAGTGGAAGGAGCTCACGGTGCAGGGTCCAGACTGGGCTGTGGACCCGTGTAGGCTCAAGCACTTAGAGCCACAGGCACATCCTTGCCCCAGACCCAGAGATCCTTGCCTGCCTGTTTCCTTCTTGGTGACAGCCAGAATGCTCCCCATACCTGAGTTCCAGCACGAAGTAATTTGGTGAGACTCGAACGGCTCTGGAAAGAAATGAACAGGACAGATGTCTCCGGTCCCGTTCCATACTGACGCGCCACCATCTGGAGCAGTCTAGAGTCGAAGGGACCTTTGGGAATTTTCTGGGGATGTTCACAAACAAATCATTGCAGACCCGCACACTTGGCAGCCTCACCTGTGCCTGTTCGTGGAGTGTGCGTTTGTGTGTGCCTGTGCGTGTGCACGCGCGTGTGTTCCAAGAAGCAAGTCACAGGGAAAACAAGTTTCTTTCGGGGGTCTCCTAGCACCATGGATGTTGGCTTCAGGCCCTGGGAATGGTTGCTCATTCTCTGGAGAGGTTTGAGGGAAGATCAGTTTGAGTTCTGCAAAAGTGAATGCTGAGCGGCACAGGTGTCAGTACACAGGTGTGTTTGTTTGTCTGTCTTTGCTGTTCACTGAGACTGCCAACCCAGTTGTCAGGGAGCAGAGGACAAGAGTGAAGACTTAGGCAGAAATCTGAACGCAGGGCCTGTCGATGACTTGCAGATGTCAATTCTGTAGTGCAGCATATCAGCGGTGTCCCCTGGGGGGGAGAAGGGAGATGAGCAGAGGGAGAGAATCCAGAGGACTCCAGCTGGTGGCGTGGAATTCCCATTTCTCAGCTGGAAAAGTCCGCGTCACTAACCATGTGTTCCGGAATGATTCGGTGGAAAGTAGCAGCTGTGGGAGTTTTTGCTAGTTGCCTCCCTGTTGGCCCCCTTGTCAAGTGTAAATTTGTGGGTGCCAGAGATGTTGGAAGAAGCTGCTGGAGCAGGTTTTTTGCCTCTGTCCAATGGGGAAGGATCTGTATTTTCTTTTTCTTTTTTTTTTTCTTTCAGTACAGATGGTATAGTTATTTTAAGTAAGTGATGTGCTGTAGTGAAAATGGGCAACTCTTTCGTTTTTCAGCTTAATGAAAAAAAGAAAAGGGAGGAGGAGAAACTCCAGCTAGCCAGCTTTGTGCTAATTCGTGTCTTTTTTGGATTCTAAATGTGTCCCATGACACTGAGATAGGATGACTATTTCAACCACTAGAAAGTCCTGCTGTTGGGTTAAAAAGATTTCTAACCTCTTTTAAAGCAGACCAAGATAGTAATTTAATTGTATAGATCCAGATACCCCTATGTCCCCCATTTTAACCGTATGTGTACTCATCCCACTCAGATACTACGGGCATGGGGCAAGGGTGGATGGAACTTTCCAGGGAAAAGCCTGGGGGTGGGGAATAAGTTCATGCAACACTTAGTCTTCAGATAGTAACAGATGTTTGGTGGGGACAGGTTCAGCTAATTGACACAGGGCCTCTCTGACTTCAGGGAACATTCTGTGTTGTGGGGAGACTGTGCAGATGCACCTGTAAGCACAAATTAGGGTAAAGGAAAACACAGGAAGTGACCAAGAGTGAAAGACAAGGGACCAGCTTTAGCGTGGGTGTCCACGAAGGGGCCCAGTGTTGGTGATTTCAGTGCAGGTGTGAAGGGCAGCCATGCGGAATTAGCCAGCTGGATTAGATTGCGGGGCTCTTGCAACATAGTGGGGCTTAAACAGCGGGAGCTGGTTGGCTCATAGTGTTGGAGGCGGGAAGTCTGAGATCAAGATGTTGGCAGGGTTGGGTGCTTCTGAGGCCTCTGTCTTTGGCTTCTAGATGGCGTCTCCTTCTTCACCTGGTCTTCCCTCTGCATAATGGTGTCCCAATCTTTCTAATAAGGACATTGGTCATATCGAACTAGAGTCCGCGCTAATGACCTCGGTGTTCACGTCATTGCCTCTCTGCAGATCCTGTCTGTACATATGAGATACTGAGGCTTAGAACTTGCACATGCACATTTTACAGGGACAAACTCAAGAATCTTGTAGGTCAGCAAGCAGCATGTTTGGAAGCCTCACAGCAGGGAGGACATTGGTGTGATCAAGGAACACAATCCAGAGGAAGTTGCAAGAATGGGCAGTGTTGGACCATGCTGGGCTTTTTGAACCAAGGCCAGAATTTTAGATTTCTCCTGAGGGCACAGAGAAACTATCGGTTACATTTAAGAATCTCAGTCTGTGTGAAGAAAAGGACCCAGAAGGAGTGAGAAGGCAATCAGCAGGTTGGTTAAAGTAACATTTTTCTACCTCAGTGCTGTTGACTTTTGGGGCTGGATGATTCTGTGTTGCAGGGGCTGCCCTGTGCTCTGCAGGATGGTTAGCAATATTCTTGGCCTTAACCTTCTAAATGCTAGTACCACCCCATCCCATCATGCCAACCAGAAATGTTTCCAAATGCTGACTGTTGTTCTGTGGTCAACAAAGCTGCCTCCTGCCCAGAACCACTGGTTGAAAGGGGCTAAGAGATAATGGTAGCTTGGATTGGCTGGTGCCAGTTTAGTGAGGCAAATTAGATGGAGTTGAGGAAGGTTTTGAAGACCAAATTAACTAGATTTAACTTCTCTTTGCTTGTTTTCCGCTGATGATTTTAAGTTTGATGAGGTTGTCATTTCCCTGAAGCACCAGACTGTGCACCCTCTGCGTGCATGATGGAGTCGCTCGGGAGCCTGGAAAGAATGTGTCTTTCTGTTGTCACTCACCGGGCTCAGGCGCCTGTGGCTGGCAGGGCCACCTGTGTGTAACGGACATGGTGTTTAGTCTCTGCGTCCTCCCATTCATTTGTCAAGTCCATGTGCCGTCAGCCTTATTGACTCTCCAGGCGAGCACTTTGCAATCTAATCTGGCCAATTTTCTGGTTCCAGAAATCTGTTTATCAGAACAAAATTTCACAGTTGTAGTGACTTTTCCAGGGGGTTTGCCTTCGAGGAGCTAGCTCTACAAAAGCAAGCATAAGTGATTTCCAAGCAAAACAGGGCAACAGTTCTGCATTCTGCAGCCCTAAAGAGTTCCCTGCATGCCGGTGACGCCCAGAGCAGTTGTTCTGAACAACTGGAGCGTGTGGGTGTCCTGGGCTGAGCATTTGGTGTCTGGCGAGGATTCTGCACCTGGCTGCCTTTTCTAGGCTCCTCCCTATCACACCCCCTCCAGCAACACGACCCCTTGCCTGGAAATAGTGAGTTGTTTTCTGTTCATCTTGGGATTGATGTTGACTTTCTGGGATAATTGCAGAGGGAGTCTGATACTGGGTCTGGGTTCAATGGAACAGAATACCAAAATTGATTACTGATTGGGCGATACAATTGGAGAAATGGTAGCACAGTACATTCACAATTCCTGACAGTCAGAGCCTCATGTTTTTCTATGCCAGGCCTCTGGGCTGGGCCTTCCTACACCATCTCTTAGCTGACATGATTCCTAGGCCTGACGGACCCGTACCTTTCATCTCTGTGTGTCCATCAGCGTCCTCTGCAAATGCCTCCTCTCCCCTGGAATCGGCTTTGATTCCCTTGAATTTTCAGTAGAGAACACTGGGGAACCTTCGACAGCTTTTTCAAGTAATGAAATGTCATGATCGATTTGCTGTTTAGAAAGATCTTTCTGGCAATGAGAAAGGAGAATGGATTGGAGCGGGGCAAGATGGGAGGCAGAGAGGCCAAGCTGGCGAGTGGTGGCAGGGAGTAATCCTGGTTAGAGGTGGCAGCTTCTTGGGCTGGAGTTGGGGCTGTACCGCTGGAGACTTGGTGACCAGCCATTTGCAGGGCTGATGGAGTAAGGAAGGAACAAGGGCGATCGCTAAGATTCTGTTGTGGGCCATTGAAAAGAGTGGAGCCCCTTGCTGTAGCTTCTCTTCTGAGTCCTCCAGTGAGCCATTTGTGACAGCTCACTTTGGCAGTGGGACGTGCACGTGTGCCGCAGATCTAGCACAGTGTGGCTGGTGGTCTGCCGGGACTCTCCTCACCCCAGAGCTGGCATGGTGCTGCTTTCCTGGGCCTGTGTCCATCCCCATTGGTCGTTACCTGCTGGTTCTGTTTATGTGTTATTTTTAGTATCACCCCAATAGCAGCATCACCAGACCACAGAATATGTGCTTTTCTGTGCTTGGGGAAGCCAAGGAACACTTCAGAGGGAAGGCGGTGGAGAAATTGCTCACCAAAGGGTGTCTAGGGATTTTCTAGGAGATCCAGTGAGTGGAAAGGTGTCCTAGGTAAAAGAAATAGCACATAGGAAGGGGTGAGGCGAAGGATCTTAAATACTGAGATTTAAAGATGCCCTTCCTTGACAAATCTTGAGAAACAGGATCATGGGCTCTTCTCCTCATCTCTTACCCACAGGGAGGTCTAGGAGCTCATTTCTTATTACAGCGGTGGCAGTAAAATTGTTAGTATGCGTGTGTGTCTTTCCAGCCTGAAGGAAGGAGTCCTAGCTTTGCTTCTCTCAGACATGGCACAAGTGTCTGGTCATAAATACCCAATAAATGCTTATTGAATGACTCAGAAGGGAGCCCTGGAGCTATGTGTACTGAGGGACTTGTCCCCCCTCGCCTTTTCCCTAAGACTGTTTTATTTCCAAATAGTGTCTTGTCTCCCAGCCATTGACCACACTGGCTCACTGATCAGATCAGTCAGATCCTGGCTCCCTGGAAAGTCTGCCCCAGCAGAGGGGATGAGTTCAGCATCCCTCCCCAACTTGCCGTCATTCCAGCCCTCTCTGTTTGCTTTGCCGACTGTGGGTGGTGTGGGTGAGGGCCTTGGCACTTTATGACTCTGTTCTGTGGCAATGAACCTGACCCTTGGAGTTTGGTTCTAAGCCTCAGGAACTGTTGGCAGGCAGAAGGGTGATGAGGGCAGCCTCTTGGGGGTTAGAAGGCCGAGTTCAAGTTCCATGTTGGCCATTCCTCCCCTTAGAATTCAGGCAGGCCAGTTTGTAGATCTGGGCATCCTGTTTCCTAGAGTGAATGATCTCCGGGTATTCCTGTCAACTTCACTCGAATTCAGGGGCTCTGTGGGGTTTTGGTTTTTTGGTTTTTTGGTTTGTTTTGTTTTTGAGACAGAGTGTCGCCATGCAGTTCAGGCTGGACTCGAACTCACTATGTGACCCAGGCTGACCTTGAACTCTCTGCGATCCTCCTGCCTCAGCCTCAAGGCTCTGTCATTGAAGGGGCTGCAAGTCTGTGGCCTGGAAGGATCCTTCGGTCTTTGCTTTGGGAGACAGCAGGAGTTCCGTGTGCACTCCTGTCTGAGACGTCAGTGTTTACCCCTTGCTGCTGACTAGAGAAGAACATCTGGGTTTTGCAGCCAATCTTTTGATGGGAAAAAGATGTCAATTTTTGACACTTCTTTTGTGTCAGGCACCTAAGTGCTTTCCTTGTATTTCTCCAGTTAGCTTTTTCGGGATCCCTGGCAGGGCGGGTGGGACAGGTCATCAGTCCCTTTGGCAGGTGAGGAAAATGAGGCCCGGGAAGGCAGAGACAACTCCTGGGGGTCTCACTTGTGCTTTCTGACCCCCTGTCCCCCTCTCCAACAGAGAGCCAGCTGCTCCCTGGGAACAACTTCACCAACGAGTGCAACATTCCAGGCAACTTCATGTGCAGCAACGGGCGCTGCATCCCGGGCTCCTGGCAGTGCGACGGGCTGCCCGACTGCTTCGACAAGAGTGACGAGAAGGAGTGCCGTGAGTGCTGGCCCCGGGCTGCGGGCGGGGGGCCCTGAGCTGGCTGCAGCCTGCACGCCGCATGCCGGAGGGCGTGGGCCTCTGGTCAGCAGTGGCCCAGAGTAGCATGATCTGTGTGGAAATGGGTGGTGGAGCTGCAGCTGGGAGAGCGAAGGATTCTCCCATGAGGCTCTGCTTCCCAGGGTACTGCCCGGGAAGGATCTTCACCAACCTGTGCGTCGTCTGAGACTCCCTGAGGCTGCGTAGCTGCCGGATCTCACCACAAGCAAGCGGCAGCCTTGGCACTGACGCTAGGGCTCTCTGTGCTGCTTCCTGATAATTCAGTGAGGTACAGGATCGTGTCGAGTATCCAGCGTGGAGTGGGGGCTTCCCCAACCTCAGTTCTCTGCTGCTAGGTACAACCTGGGCCTTCACCAAGGCGTCCCGTTCAAACAGGCACCCCCAAGGCCTGGTGGTCCTTGTGATCCCCCCACCCCACCTCGTACCAGTTTTGTGACTCTGAAACAAACAAGAGATTTGAATCGGGGCTAATTCACAAGAAGGGGGCACCTGGTGTGTGAGCTGGGGACTGGGGAGTCAGGTGGCGGCGCTCCTTGCCCCATGGAGTCAGTTCCTCTCCCCTGCCCCCGTTTGTCTCTGCTGCGTGAACCTGGCCACAGGTCATCCTACTGGGCACCTGGCAGTGGGAAACACCATGCAGGCTGGGCACAGGCTCCCTGATGGGTGCTGTCTAGGGACCACGTAATGGGGCAGTGACTCTTGGCTCCTTCGTGCACTTTGGGAACCAGGCCACCTGGCCTCTCTGGCAGGAGGACTCTGTTCTGGCCCTGAACCTAATGTCTCTCTGAAAGGCAGCTGAGGAAATGGCTGAGAATAGGATAACAACTTGAACTTTTAGCATAGTTGTGAAAGGGATTCGAGGCCCAGTCTGGTGACACACAGGAAGGAGCGCTGGATTTGGAGCCCACCCACGGGAGACAGCTGCTCCTCCCCACCAACGTGTTCGGAGAGCGGCTGCCCACTCCTCGACTGGCCCTCGCTTGGCAATAGGGCTGCTCCTGGTCCCCAAAGAAGTTTGGGAGGGGAGGGAGAATGTTCCGTTTTGTTTATCACATGTAATTTTTCTGAGTAGACCATTAGACATGATGCTTTTTTCTTCTTCTTGTTTTGTTTTTTTTTTTCTTTTTCTTTTTTTGTGGGATTTCTTTTGAAAAGTAACTTTTCCCCATTTCTAACATGGCTTCGAAACTGAAGAAATTTAACATTTCTCATTTGAGTGCCAGACGATCCCTATCATCTGTCTAGTGTTACGGATTACTAACTGCTTGGCAGGTACTATATGCGGACCTGCCATTACTGGGACAAGGTGTCTTTCTGAACTCCTGTTAACGTGACTGTTGTTAGCTAGGTGGGAGTATTTGGCCCAGGAGAAGTCTGTGAAGGAAGGCAGGATGAGGAGTCAACCTGAATTGCAGGCCCAGTTTTGTCTCCAGCAGCTGTGTGACATTAGTGACTTTGGTGACATTCTCTGTCCTCTGTCAGTACAGTCCTGTGATTTTAGAATTCATGCTTAAACTGGAAGAGGTAGTGGAGAGAGAACGTTAGAAAAAAGGATGGTGCCTACAGCTGTCTGGAGCTGTCTGGCTTTGTTAGGTACAGGATCCTTCTTGGCTACCCTCATCCTGTCACTTGCCCCTAAGGGTGGTAGGAACTTGGCTGGCATTTATTTAGTCTTTTGATCAAAACATCATAAAAAAATAGATACAGATACATTAACCTTTTCTCCACTGCCCCCTCCCATTTTCTGCTTTAAATTACAAATCCAGAACACTAGGAAGTTTAGACAATATAGGGACAAGAAAAAGTCCCTTTTCTAACAAATGCTACTTTCATTTGAAATTTCTGACCTGCTTCCCTCTGGAAATTGATAGCGCAAGCTGTGGAGAAAGACTGTCCATGTCCAAATCTGAGCCTCTTCCCTGTCTTTGGGTGGCTGAGTTGTGCTTGGGAAAGTTTCCAGAATATTCTAAACCTTAGCCAGTGAGAGGGCTGAAGAATTCTCTAGTACCTCAATTTCCTCTTCCCCAAAATGGGGACCATTTGGTGTTGTTATGAAGCACTGACATCACAAAGCGTGCAGCACAGTGTCCGCATCCAGCCTGGTAAGTGGCTGGTAAACATGAACTGTTAATGATCATCCGCACCGACTATGTTATGTGGTCGTTGTCATCAGGATGTAGGATTGAACTGCCTGCTTTTTTCTACTTAATATCCGAGGCCCTTGGCCGCATTAGCGTGTTCTGTATTCACCGTTACTGTTCTGTGCACTTGGCCCACGTTCCATCATGTGGATGCACCGAAACTTGAACATTCCCTAATTGCTTTGATCTCTTTTCACTTTGTTATTTAAAAAAAAAAAAAAAATGACGGTGTCTGCAGCTGCCTGTAGCTGATCCCGGTGTTCAAGAGCATTTAAGGCACTTACTCATGCCCAGACCACAGACATTCAGGTGGTTTCAGCCTGAGCCAGGCAGGAAGGCTGAGGGTCCCGAGGTGAGCGACTTCTCCATCTTTGCAGGATGCTGTGCGGGCCAGAGGTAGAATTCCTGCCGCCTTCCAGGGAGGGAGCCGGCAGTTTTCTTACTTTCTTTCTTACTCAGGGAGCCTTTTTTCTGGTTCTCCGGAATGAGTGGGTGTGAGGGCTGCGAGTGTTGAGTGTTCTCTTCTCAGAGAGGGGACCACATTATGTGCCCTGGCCTTAAAAAAGGGAGCAAATTCTGATGCTTTCTAAAGGGGCAGGAAGAGCTGAGAGAGGGGTCTCTTGCCGAGATGTGGGCCAGTGAGCAGCTCTTTTGTGTCCACACAGACGAAAGGTTTTCGGAGGACAGGAGGAACTGTTCTCACAAGGTAATAAAATTGCATATTGTACAAATTGAGGGGGAGGAGAGGAGAAAAACAAAAAAATCACAGAGTCTCCTCCAGCGGATCCACGGTCAGCATCTTGGAAGTTCTCATTCTGGCTTTTGCCCCGTTGCAATTGCCATGGATATTCAATTTTTGCATTTTGATTTTTTCCATGTAACATTTCAACATGGTAACATTTTTGTCCTGTTTTTAAATTTTTCTATCATTTTTAATGCCCAGATAATAGCCCATTAATGTGGTACATTGTAGTTCATGTATTATACTATTTATATTTATTATTTATTATTTATTATTCGGTATTCATCTTCTTTTCCTGCCTGCTGTGCTGGGGATGGAAGCCAGGGCCTTTCACGGGCTCTGCAGGGGCTCGCCTCTGAGCTCCACCCATGTGGTTTCCAGGTTCCCACTATTGGAAATAATGTTCACTACTGTAGACGTGAGGGAGTACCCAACTTTGCCCATTTTGAGAACTGTCCTTGGGCTGGATTCTCAGGAACCAGAGTCCTGGCTGAGGTCCGGGAGCCATTTCTGGCTGTGCATACAGACTGTCTGCTTGTTTTGCTGAAGGGCTGCAGCCGTTTGCCCTCACTGGCAACCCATGAAAACTAGGACTTTATTTTAGTCTTGGCAGCGTAGAGTAATATATTTAAGGAAACATTTTTTAGGCTAATTTAATAGTTGAAAACCATTCAGGTATTTTAATTTTCTTTTTTTTTTAATTGATGAGGTTAAATGTTTTTCCATATCTCTGTCTACTAGTTGTATTTCCTTGTGAAATATCTATTAATGGACTACAATTAATATCCAACTGGGTTAACACAATATAAATGTTCTGCCTTACGCATTTGGGGAACCTCTCAAAGTTTTGAGGAGAGGGTCGTTTTGAGATACTTCGAGGGCATTTCTGTTATTGGTTAGTAAATTGACCTAAGTAATCATTTTAGCCAAATCTCCTTCCCTCCTTCTTTCCCTTCTTCCTTGTCTTCTTCCCTTCCTCCTTGTATTGTCCTTTCCTTTCTTTTCCTTCCTCCTCCCCTTCCCTCTCCTTCTCTTCCCTCTTTTCTTTCTTTCATAAAAGGAATAGAGAGACATTTTAGAAAAATGTCAGTGCTCCATGAAAGTGGATTGTGAGGGCAGCGATCGTGTGTACCTACTTGAGCTCCTGCTGGGCCACACTACTCCAAGCACTTTACATTTTATTAACTCATTAGATTGTCACAGGAGCCCCATTGGAAAGGAACTATTATTATCTCCAGGTGAGGAAACTGAGCCACGGAGTGATTATACCTCTCAGTCCAGAAAATAAGTCTCCCTGAACTTTCTCTGTCAGAGGGCCCTAGGGAGATCTTTTAGTCTTTCTTGACCGGCATCTGTTACCCTGCTGCAAAGGATCATGTGGATCAGTATGTTTTCATAACATGTCATGACTGTGGTAGTCAGCTTTCCATTACTGTAACTGATGCCTGAGATAATCAGCTTACAAAGATAAAAGGTTTATTTTGGCTCACAGTTTTAGAGGTTTCAGTCTATGATCTATTGGTCCTTCTGCTTTGGGCACATCATAGTGGGAGCATATTTCGGATCAAAACTGTATGTCCATGAAGCAAAAAGAACAAGGAAAAAGAGCTTGGAGTCCCACAGTGCCCTTCAAGGACACTCCACCAATGACCTTAAGACCTCTCCCAAGACCCCCCTGTTAAAGGTGTCGTTGCACCCCCATTCCTAATGGGACACCCTTGGGCACCAAAGCTTTACCAGATGGGCCTGGGGGAGGGCCTTCAAGATCCAAACCATAGCAAGATCCAAATCATAACCTGTGTTTTACAAAAAAGTTTAGAAATGTCAATAGTGTTTTTCTATATTAACAATTTTTAAAGTGGCTTTTAGTCCTGTGAGCCTCTGAAATGTTTTCCTTGAAGAGGGTGTACTTTAATTACTGCCATCACTATAATGAAGAGGCTCTTCAAGTTCCTACAGCCCACACTCCCCCTGGAAGCAAGCACCTGAAGATCTTCCTGTTCATGTTGGATTCTAGCTGCCGTCTCTGTGTATCCTAACAAAGTGGGGGAGACATCTTGAATGCTTGCGATCTTCCTCACAAAATGGTTCCTTTTTGCCTTTGGGAACTTATATTAATGATGTCCTTGGCCAGGCATGTTTAGACTTTTAAAATCTCAGGCCATTTGTGGCATACGTGTGTCTGTGTGTGTGGGCAGGAGGTGGAGAGGGAATAAATTCAAAGACCTTATCAAATAATAAAATTTTCTTGAATCTCCAAACCCAGAGACATGGAAAATTAGGTGCAGAAATGGAATTTGAATTTTACCTGCTTTAACTGTTCCCAACTGTTGTCTTTGCATGCCTTCTAATCTCTCCAGTGTGCTAGCAGAAATCCACAAGACAGTGTGGAAAGAGCAAGGTTGGAATCGTGATCCCCAAGAAGTATAGAAGGAGAAGAAATACGCTTCCTCTTTCCTGTTTTTGTCACCTTCCTCATCTTCTGCCTCTAGGCGGCACCGCATGGAATGCTTTCATTTAAACCTAGTACTACTTAAGAAAGATGGGGAAACTGGATTCCGAACGACTGCTTTCCTTACCAGGCCTTAACAAGAGTCCTGCTGTTTCACCGCGGCTCCTCATGCTTGGCTCCATGCGCCGAATACTCTTGGAAATCAGGAGGCTTCCATGGGATGGATGCAGCATGTTTCTTCCTTTCTTAGGCTCTTCTGTCTTTTCCTTGAGAACAGGATGGTGGCAGCTGGCATGTGTGGCCTAGGAGCACAGTCTGTTGAAGCATTGTGGGATGCAGCTGCGCTGAGGTGTGGTCCTCCCTTCTGCTGCACAGAAATCCAAGGATCACAGCATCGTTGTTCTGGGTTGAATTGTGCCCCCTGCCAGGTCCCAGTGTAGAAAGTGATCGTGTACGGAGATGGAGTTTCATGGAGGTAATCAAGTTAAAATGAGGTCATTAGCTGGGCCCTAAACCAGCGCGGCTGAGTCATCCTAACAAGAGGAAATGTAGATACAGACATGTAGAGCAGTGATGGGAGGACTCAGGGAAAAGATGGCTGCACGTAAGACAAGGAGAGTTCTGGATCCTTCTCCGTGGCCCTCGGAATGGAACCAAGAGAGTGCATGGGGAGTGGTAACTCATCCTGCAGCTGTGTCCTGGGATGCTTTCCACTGACAGTCGTCTTCTGTTTTCTCTTTTGACTGCCTCAAAGTAAGAACTGCACCGTCATGGGTCGAATTATGTCCCCCCACAAACATGTTGAAGTCCTTAGTCCCGGTGTCTCAGAATTCGGCTTTATTTGGAAATGGGGTCATTGCAGATGTAATTAGTTAAGATGAGGTCTTACCTGAAGTAGGGTGAGCCCTGAATCTGATCTGAATAGTGTCCTTATAAGAAGGTAATGTGAAGACGCTGGGGAAAAGCACCATGTGACAGTAGGGGCAGAGGTTGGAGTGGCACAGCTGTGGGCCAGGGGACACCACAGGCAGCTGCCCGCAGAAGCTGGGAAGAGGCAAGGAAGGAAGGGCGCCTCGGGGTCTCAGAGGGAGCATGGCCCTGGGACCCCTGATTCCAGACAGCTGGCCACTCAGTTTGTGGTACTTTGTCGTGCACCCCTGGGAACAGGATACACTTACTTCCAGGGACCACCAAGTCCTCTTGGGATTCGGGATCCTGTGGGCCTTCCATGGCCCAGTGCTTTGGGCTTTCTTGATTTTATTTTATTTATTTATTTTTTTGGTAGTGGAGAGTGAGTGTAAGGCCTTCAAGTTGAGCTACATTTCTAGCTGTTTTGTTTTATTCTGAGACAGGGTTTCCCTAAATTACTAAGTTGCTGGGCGTGAATTTGTGACCCTCCTGCCTCGCCCTGCCACAGTGCTGGCATAACAGGTGGGCCTGCCATGCCAGCTTGGGCCTTCTCTTCCTAACCTGCCGTGTACTCTGTTTCTGCTGGGGCGTCTTTCTTGCCCTGTGAGGGAAGTGGCCCTTTCCTGCAGGCCTCAGGTCTGACCAGCCACCGTGCAGTGCTGAATTCCAAAGGTTCTCAAGGGAGCTGAGCCTGGGCAGGTAGAACCTGGCCCTTAGAAGAGGCTAGAAGCCCTCATGGTGGTGTAATACTAGGCCCACCAAACACTGCCGACCCCATAGACACACTCCTGCCCCGGAGGAAATCCAAGACCTGGGCGTATTCACCTTCGTGTTGCTTCTTTTCTAATTGAGCCAGTTGCTTCGTTCTATATTTGTTTTTAAATGCGTCAGGTAATTCCAGGCACCTCCCTCGCCCTTCTCCTAATTTCTTCCGTCTCGGATGCAAAAACCATGAAGCTCATGGTTAACAAAAAAGGGCTTCGGGGCCAGACTGTGCTGGCTTTTCCCAGCCTTGATTTATAGACCCATGAGGCCCTGGACACTGTTTTACTTACTCTGCACCTATTTCTACATCCCTAAAATGGGACTGTAAGAGCACCTGCTCCAGGGGAGATATGTACATTTAACAAGACTATTTTTCTGCTTGAAAGGCACCGATCTTGCACAACAGGTGTTGTTTCCTGGGGCATAGAGTATATAGATCAGCTTTGTGCATCCTGCAGGAGCTGATGTGTCTGAGGCTGGGTGCTGGGTGTGAGTGACGCATTTAGTGAGTGCTAACCCCGTGCAACGCTGCCTCTTGCTGCTTCAGCCTATCCCTCCCCTTTCTGGGTGTGGGAACCTCTGCTACGGAGAACACTGAGGGAATCGCGAATATCAGTCCTCAGCTCTCTCTCTTGAAACTCCCTTGGACTGAGAGCCCCAGGGAGCCTCATGCCCAGACTGGTGCCAAAGAGGAGGAACAAGTGTCCGAGTACTGGAGGAGAACCGGGCTCTGGAGAGCGGAGAGCGGAGGCCTGCAGGGGCCTCTTCTGCATTCCTTCTGCAAACCCCGCATCCGCCCCCATGTGCTCTAGTGGCCACAGCCCGCGTGTCCTCAGCTCTGCTGGAGCCCTGCACCATTAAGCACCTAAGTGGATTTTGGCAGCGGCGTCCTGCTCTGTGGCTCCCCTGGTCCGCTCAGGCTCCGTTGGTGGACAGTCCCCTCCACGCCCCCTGCACTGGCCAGAAACCAGCATCGCTCCCTGCGGGCTTATTGGAGGCCTGTGACTTTCTTCCAGAACCCCCTTTCCACCCTAGACATGCGCTTCACGCCTCAGAGACCAAGGTGACACGAGCCCTTCAGTTCTGATGTTAGACTCATAAATTTGCAGGTAGGCACCTGGCAGGTGCCATTTCCAGGTTGTCTGGCTACACTTGGTTTAACACGAATCTGCCCTGATATAAACTTCTTTCTAAAAGGCTCCTGCTAGATTTTTTTTTTTTTTTAGATGCCAGTAATTTTTACTAGGTAGAGAAAGACAGAGTGCTCTTCTCACTCTCTGGGTATATCATTATCATAGAGCTTCTGGTAACAAAATACCACACACTGGATGGCAAAAAACAGAAATGTTCTTTCTCAGTACTGGAGTATAGATCAAAAGCCAGGGGGCAGCGGGGCTGTACCCGCTCTGTCGGCTCTAGGGAAGGGCCCTCACCTCTTCCTGGCTTCTGGTGGTTGCTGGCGATGCTGGAGATGCCGCATTCCAGTCTCTGTCTCCATCGTCACACGGTCCTCGCCTTGTGTGCCTGGCTCTGGGTCTCTGCCCTCCCTCATCCACATTTCTTCCTTTTTCTGAAGATGTCACGGTCAGATTAGGACCCTATTTTAGTATGACTTCATTTTGACTTGATGATGACTTCAAAGACCCTGTTTCCAAACACAGGCACGTAGCAGATCCCGGGGCACTCGCTAGTCAGCTGTTACATGTGCTGGGTGCGCCCCGAGGAGGTGAAGCACCCGCCCCTTCCAGATGAGACCGGGGCTTAAACTCGGCTCCATGTGGGCTCTGAAGAGGGAGGATTCTTGCCACACGCGTCTGGGGTATTTCATTATTTGTTTTACTTTTCCCTTTATAGCATGAAGGTTATGGAACAGGACCACGTGTGTCCATAGAAGGGGCATGGTATGAAGGCCAAGAAGAGGGATTTACATGAGAAAATAAATAAGCATATATGTATTTTTCAACTGACTGTATGTAATCTTTCTTCTCTCACCTGGAGCCTCGCTTTCCCCGCTGTCTTGATGAGAAGATCCTCTGAATGCCAGTGTGTGTAGCAGCCTGGGAACGTGCTGTGCCTTTCTTTGCTATGGGGTGAACAAGGTGTTGTAGACCAAGTGCAGCGTCAACTGGCCTCCTGCCTTTCGGCCCTGCCTGGAAGCTGGGGGGGGCTCCAACTGGGGTCCCAGCCAGTTTGGGCTGCAGCTGGTTGTTTGCCCCACACGGGGACACTAAAAACAATGACTTAGTTGCCAATGCTTATAAATTGGAAGCTTGCACATAAAAATTGGGACCATCAGGTTTTCTTTAAAAATCGGATTTGACATAAAAGAAATCCTTTCTACATTTGCAGAGAATTCTGTCCACTTTGCATCTTCCCTGCATTTCATTCTCTGGCTCCTGCTGAGGCCTCTAATAGTTCTTTAATTCCAGGATGCACATTTTCACCCACACTATCTGATGGGCGAAGAAAACATGGTGTCTTAATTGACAGAAAAAAAAATTTAATTGACAGAGTGTTTTTGTTCTTAGTTGTACGTAAAATAGTGGCAGGCTTTGCCTTGGCAGCATCTTAGATTCACTAATATATAATAATTTTCTGTGATTGCTAGCATGCGATATTGCCACCAAGGGCGCTGAACATTTCCAAACAGATCACTGTACCGTGTGTGTTTTCCATGGGGGCTGTGTTGGCAGGGAAGGAGACAGGGTACATGGTGGGAGGGACTTGGCTCTGAGGCCACCCTGCCTGCATCCAATCCCAGCTCCATCCCATCAGACCTGTGTGACCTGGGTAAGGCACCTTGCCTCAGTTTCCTCCTAACTCCCATAGGCTTTGGGTGAAGACAGAGTAAACTAAACCCTTGAAACTTCCTCAGGCAGCTGCTGGCACACAGTAAGCACTCAGTAAACATTAACTGTGTTCTGGTGGGTGCCAAGGTCCTATTCCTAGAAAAGTTTCAATCCCACTTGTGCCCCTGGCTAGTTCCCTTCTTGGAGCCTCAGTTTCCTTATCCGTGAAATGGGAGCAGGTGTGAGAAGGGGCAGCATGAGAATAGGCACAGAGGTGCTCATGTCTGATGCTTCACTGGCACTTAGTAAAATAAGCTTTCCTGTCTTGTTTTCTCCCTTCTGCGGGGATGTGACGAGCCTGGTAAGGGAAGTCTTCTGGTGTCACAGTCACTTTCCTCACTGATAGGACACAATACCTGACACAATTTAGAGGAAGACAGGTTTATTTTGGCCCGCAGTTTCAGTCCATGCTCAAGCGGCTCCAAGTCAAGAAGGGACTGGGTAGGAGAACACTGCTCACGTCATGGTAGGTAGGAAGCAGAGAAGGGACAAGTGGGGGCGAGGCGGGGGGGGGGGCGCTACGACAAGTGCTTCGGAGTCACGGCCCCAGTGTATGGGGGACAACAAAGCACTTCCGGGTCATGGCATGGGGCAAAAGTACTTCCGGGTCAGCGTCCCAGTTTGGGGGGCAAGTGCTTCCGGGTTACGTGGCCCGCCTGGACCCGAGCCGCACTCCTCAGAGCCAGTCAGCCCCAGCGCTCCCCGGCGAGGTCACCTTCCGCAAGCCCGGACTCTGAGTGCCTCTGAGTGCGTGAGGCTTCGGGGGCGGCCGCGAGTTTTCACCCAGCTCCTTTTGGCTTGCTCACGCATCCCAGATGGGCCGGATAATAGCGTCCACCTTCCTGCAGGTTGTCTAAGGTGAGGAAGGCAGACGGTTCTATTTGGGAAGTACTCTGGACATTGTGGCCCAAATGACCATCTCTCCTTCCCGGAGCTGTCTTTAGGTAACGGAACACCAGGACCTCCTGGTACTTGGTTCTGAGAGGGCGGGTGCGGGTCCGCCTGGGGTGGGGGTGCTCCAAGGCAGCTGCGCGCTTTTGACCCCCGCTGCTGGGAAGCTGAGGAGGAGGAGACTCTGTACCCCGGGGCCCGCCCCTGGAGGGACAGAGACCCCAGACTGTCTCCCTGGGAGAAGTCCACAGAGTCGGTGGAGCCGGGGCTTCCTGCAGATGAGGGGAAACTGGGAGGAAGTTAGCCAAGGTGGAGTCTCCCTAGAGGAGAGCAACGTCTTCATTTCCAGAGTCACCAAATTTCCGTTATTAGGGAGTTTCACTTCGTTTTTCATCAGACCTCCCTGTCACACATCCCTGCCAGTGCGGTCCTAGTCCTGTTCCGGTGGCAGCGGGGACCCTGGAATGGTACCTGTCAGAATCCCACCAAGCCCCTTCCAGCTGCCTCCATCCCGTCTGGGTGGCAGCTGCTCTTCGCGGCTTGCCACTGCTGTCTTGAAACCACCAATTTAAATGCCAACACTGTCATCAGCCAAGAACTTCGTGGCATAGAATCATCTTAAAGTCATCTTTTGAATCAATTCTTTGCGCAGATATCAGCCTCGTTCCAGCTTGCCCGTCCTCATAACCACTTGCAGCGCACTCCATTATTATCAGCACCGTGTGCTGCCTTTTCCTGCCTCCAAGAACAGAATCGTAATGAAACCGCTCTTCGCTCTGGGGAGGCGTGTGTCCCCGTGTCGCTGGAATAAGCCTGTCCGGGCCCACCTGAGCCCCGTCACTCAGGCACACTCTCACTGCCAAGACTGGGCTGTAACTGCAAGATGTAGTCAGTGGTAACAGGCTCGGTAATTGCTAATAAAATTTAAATGGCTGCAAAATCACAGAACATCAAACAAATTTTTTTTTCCTGGTGCATCCAGACAAATCTTGCTGATCTAAGTGAGGCTGGGACTATGCAGTCTTTTTATTTTTATTTTTAAATGCAGACTTGCACTTTCAGCTGCAACACAAAAAATGTGTACTTGTCTAATGGCTTTTTAAAAAAATCCAGAGACAGATGAGAAAATAGCAATTGATAAAAAGAGGATATGGTGCATTCCCATCATGCAGACATGTGACCAGAGCAATTCTTTTGTCAGTCACACTCAAAGATTAGTTTTCTGAAGGTTTAGAGCGGAAGGGGCTGGAGGTAGAGCATCTTCAAGGTCAAAAGGTAACAGCTTGCCCCTCTTCAGAAAGCATGTCAGGAACTTTGAGATATTGATACAGTCCTGTAAAGTGGTGGGAGGATCTTAGGTGTGAAGGGCTGTCCAGTTTTTTAGAATCAGCAGTTGGAAGGGAAGGGACCGAAGCAGGTCACACGTAGGTATTCTGTGTTCTGCAACACAGCAGAGACTAGGTTAATTCCAAATTAAAATCCAGTGTCTGCCTCCTGTGGAGAGGTGCCATTTGGTTGTACCTGAGTTGTTGATTTCTGTGACCTAAGCCCTTTGTGTGGGGAGGATGAGGGTGGAGAGGCAGACAGTCAATGTGCCAGGTCTCCATGGAATTGACATATGCAGGGTCTGGAGACCTTCTTGGCTCCTGCTGGCTCTTGGCCAGCCGAAGAGTTGTTTGCGTCTCCCGTCCTTTTGGGACCTAGCACTGAAGCCCAGGATGCGCAGTGTGGGTGAAGAGATAGAGTATTCCCATCTTTGCAGGGAAGAGGGAGAGGGCTGAGAGAGGAAGCTTCCTGGGTTCCTCGGGCACTGTTGGAAGACTGTGTAGTCATGGTGAGGAGGTTTCTGCGATCTGCTTTTCCCTTTGGCCCTTTTGGACACCTTGGTGAGTGACAGGTGACCATGAGGCAGCATCCTGCCATAACTCTGCACCTTTCTGAGCCTGCGTGCACCTATCCCCACAACTCTGATGCCTGACCTTGGACCACATCTTTAGACCTTGTTGGGCCCCCCAACCCTGGTGCTCTTTGAAGCTTTGCCCACAGGACAGTCAGCCTGGTGGGCAGCCGAGTGAAGCTGCCTCATGACAGGGAGCAGATGGTCTTGATGTGGAACTCTGTGCCACTTGGTGTCTGTCATCAAAATCCAAGGTGAGGTTGCTTCAGCTCCCTGGAATGCAGGCCACTGGCCAGTTTGATGCTGCAAAGGCCGAGAGTGACCAGTTACCTGCTACCTGTAGTCTAGTGTTTTTCTGAGGTGCAGTGGTGACCATGTTGGGTGCTTCGGTTCAAGGTGGCCAGGCCACTGCATCCACCTCATCGCTGTCCCACTGCTGCTCGCGCCTCTCTGAGCCTTCTGAGATGGACACAGACGTGTCTTCTTTTCACCATTTAGTCTTCTAGGTCCCTGGCATCTCAGTCCATTCCAGCTGTGGTAACAAATTACCAATCGCTGGGGTCTTGTAAACAGCTGCTTCTCACAGTTCTAGAAACTGCAAGTCCAAGATCAAAGTGTGACAGACTCATTGTCTGGTGGGGTCCCCTTTTTGGTTTGTGGGCAGCTTCATTCTGGTTGTGTGCTTATGTGATGGGAGGGGTGAATGAGCTCTCTTGTCCTCTCTTGTCAGAGCACTAATGCCATTCCCGTGACCTAATCAACCTCCAAGGCCCGATCTCCTAATATAATCACCAGGGGTCAGGGGATGGGTTTCACCCTGTGTATTTTGGGATGAAGCTAATATTCTGTCTGTAGCAGCCATTCTAGTGGTGACTCGTTTGGCTGTTCCAGCTTCAGGGGCAGGCTGTGAGCACTCTGCCACCCCAGGTGCTGAGATGCCTTCAGAGGAGGAGGAGGAAGAGGAAGAGAAGGAGGAGAAAGAGAAAAGAAGAAAGAGAAAGAGGAAAAGGAGGAAGAAGAATAAGAGGAAGAAGAGGAGAAAGGAAGAGAGGAGGAGGAGGGTGAACAGATGGAGGAAGGAGGAGAAGGAGGAGGATGAGGAGAAGGAAAATGAGAAAGAAGAGGAGGAGGAGGAGGAAGAGCATGAGGAGGAGCAGTGCAGGATGGCTTGGGTGGGCCTGTGGGGAGTCCCGGAGCCACAGACGCCCACTGATGGAGTGCTGCATCTCGCAGAGATGAGGTTGTCTCAGCATGGCCACTGAGCCCGGTCACTGGCTAGGAGGAATGGCTTTGGCCCGACTGCGATGATGGGCTTGGAGGGACAGTGACTGCAGTAATCAGACAACTGTGTCTCTTGCCCCTGGAAAGTGATGCCTTTCCCTGGACGCCAAACTACTGCTGACTTAGGTTTGTGCATTCATTAATTCACTTTAAAAAGATTTGTAGAGCACCTACTATGTGCTCAACCCTAATTGGCCCTGGAGGAAAATGGTGAACAGGGAAACCTTGTCTTACAAGATGGCTAAGTCAGTGAGGGGAGGAGTCAGTGAACAGGCAGTTGCAATGGGTGTGCCCGTGTGCTGGATACTGTGGAATCCAGGAGGAGAGACCCTAAAATGTACCAGGGCACCCAGGGAGTGTTCCACTGTCTAGCCGAGACTAGAAGGGCAAGGATGTATGCGCTTAGCAAGCAGCGTGCCCTAGCCCGTTCTGACTGCTGTCAACAGTGAGCCACAGATTGGGTGGCTCCAACAACAGACATTGTTTCTTACAGCTCTCCAGGGTGAAGTCCTTGTTCAGGCTGTCCTCATGGCCAGACTGTGGGGAGAACCCTCTCCCTCATGCAGATTGCTGGCTTTTTGCTGTATCTGCACATGGCAGAAAGGGAGACCGGGCTCCCCACCTGCTCTCACACCATCTGTGTAAGGGCACTGGGCCCATTTTGGGGCCTCCACCATCGTGACCTGTTTTCCTCCCCCAAAGGCCCACCTAATAGGATCACATGGGGATCAGGGTCCAAAAAGCGAATTTTGGGACTCCAGAAACATTCAGTCCATTGCAACATGGAAGAAGTTTCATGGGAAAGGAAAACCAGAGTGTAGCCCTGGGGTAGAGGGAGGATAGTGTGTGTGTGTATCTCTGCGCAGAGTAATTCCTGGAGCAGGTGGGGAGGAAGAGGAGAGATTTTTGAGGGGTACTTGGGGAAGCATATGGTGGTTCAGCCATGCAGCAACTTCAAAGCTGTAGGAATGACGCAGCTGTGTTTTTGATGGCCAAGACTGCGGTCTCCAGAATCTGATGATGGAGCCGTACTATCCTCAGTTTTCAACTACTTCCTAGCTGTGTGACCCCCAGCAAGTTACTTAACCTCTCTGTACCTCAGATGCCAGGTCTGTAAAATGCAATAGTTCCTGTGTCTGGGCTCCTGAAGATTAAGTGACTCTCTGAAGCCCCTAGAGCGATGCCTGCCATGCAGGAAGCAGTAAGCAGTCCGTAATGTTAGTTGCAGTTCCTCTCATGACCTTGTGTTTTAAATTCAGCCAAATAAAAGTCACAGTAAAAGGGTCTCCAGTGCTTGCCCACTGTCATCTGACAGTCACCAGAGTAACCATAATGCACAACTAATACATGTTTGGAAAGAAAGAAACAGTACTGTAGGGTAGCTGTTGGCTCAGTGTGAATAAAGTTTTCTATGGGTTTTCCCCCGAGTAACAATAGGGTGAAAGTCTGAGCTGCCACCCAGGACTCCCGGTGTTAGGGACAGCCACCAGCCAGATGTTCTTAGCATGCTTGGCAGCGCACCTGACTCATCTGTTAACTCAGAGCCTGGTGGAACCGGAATCTGCACCTTCAAAAGCACCTTCAAACCCAAGTGGCCTGGTGGCTACTGCAGCTTGAGCCTCTTTGTCCTGGGAGTAGACTGGGAGTCTCCACGCATGTGGACATTGTATGGACAGGTCTTGCATGATCAGCACCTTCGCGTGTGTAGGCAGAGCAGCCCTTCTCTTGTGTCCAGCAAGGAAGAGCATCCGCAGGAAGGTGTTGGCCTTTCCAAAACTGTTCTGAATGGAAAGTGCTGCGCAATATGACGGTGATCAGACAGGGTTAGTGCTTTGTCTTGCTTCTAGGGATCCTTCATATGTATCATCTCCTAAAGATATCAGATGGATCGCAGACGCTCTCATTGCAATGCCCGTAAGAGGAAACTTCATCTGATCAGAAATGAAATTCTCAGCAAGAGGTGCCTGTTGGAAATCTCCATGAGTGATGTGAACAAGATTATATCCCTGTTGACAGTGGGCATCTCTGGGAGGCAGGATAATGGGTAGTTGTTCTTTTCTAACTTTTCATTATTTTTGCACAGGAAGTGTTGTGTGGAATGTTGGTGAGTATGCAAGCCTGGCACGGGCTGGCCTGGGTTTGCCCTGGTTCCTTTGTATACTGGGCACATTATTTAATCTCTGTGTGCCTCAGTTCCCTCTCTGTGAAATGGGGAAATAATAATGCAGTCCAGACTGCGAAGTATTTAGGGCAATGCTTAGCCTTGGCTTAGTTCTTGAGAAGAATTGGCCATTATTGTTAATAATAACGTCATTTTTTAATACATGCAATTGGTAGTCCTGGTGTGTTAAAGGAAAACTAAAGTGTAAAAGAGAAAGACTGCCCAGAGCCTACAGGTGAGTGGGTGAGGGGTCTAGAGTATCTCCCGTAAGGACCAAGAGAGAGATTCACTAGGATCCAGCCCTCTGGTCTGAGGCTTTTCCATCTCTGCGGCCAGAACGACCTACCGGTGTCTTACAAACTGTACCTCTTGGCGTGGCAAGGACCAGTGCCCAGAACAGTGAGGGTGCTGGGCTTGGACTCTTCTAAGCAAAGCAACTCCAAATATATTTTATGAAATTATCCACTGGGCTTTGCACACGGTTTTATTTCCACTGAGAGTTCTGTGGTAAACAGATTGGCAAGGATTGCCTCTCACTGGACACGCTCCTAAGCAGCCCTTTTCTTCATTTAATTTCTCCTTGACATCTCTTATTCCAAAATCAGCGCCCTAATTGTCCTTTTCCAGAACAGAGCTCACTTCCAACTCTCAGCGCGAGGGAACAGTCAGAAATTTATTTCTTATAACGAGCCTAAATCAGTGCTAAAGGTCGCAGTGGGATGTCGTGGGTGCTAACGAGTTCTCCATTATTAGAAGCGTCCGGGCTTATGATGAGCTCAGGGCTCAGCTTCCCTCCTTGCTGGCTGTGCGGCTGGGCCAGGCTTGCTCCTGGTCTGAGGTGTGAGCCTGTGCAGAGCGCTCAGGGTGGTGTGTGTAGACAGCAGCAACTCTGTAGTTCTGATAATCAGGGCAGGTGAACCTCTGCTTGGAATCCTCCTCCCCAGACCCTGACAGAGACTTTCCAGAGCAGGCCTGTCCTTGGTGCAGATGGCTCCTGAGTGATGTCGCTGAGATCTCTTTTCAGCGCTGCTGACCTACCCGTGGTGTGCACTGTTAGGAGACCACACGTTTTACCATCACTGAGGGGGCTCCTTGGAAATACACTGTGTGCACCCTGGAGAAGCTCTGGCCCTTTCTATAAGGAATCACCCTAATGTTGGCAGTTCACTGTCCTCAAACAAGAGTGCAGATGGCGTTCCTGTGGGGTCCATAGGTGCCACACTCTTCCGTTCCATTGCAGAGCATATGTTCTAGTTACTTTGCTCTCGTTGCTGAGACAAAATACCAGACACCCAAAGTTAGGGGAAGAAAGATTTATTTAGCTCACAGTTTGCAGAGGTTTCAGTCCACAGTCAGCGGGATCTGAGGCAGGGTGGCATGGCAGACAGGCAGAAGGCAGAAAGGGAAGCAAGGAATGCAAGCAAAGGGGGCTAACCAGCTTCTTCCTGTATTTTATATCTTATCCAGGCTGCTAGGATTAGGGCGGCACTAAACCAATCAATGGATTGATTTAGTAATCACAGGCCCTTAATCCCAGCATCATACACTAGATCCAGCTATCTCTTACCACGTGAGGCTTTGGGGGGACATCTAGACACGAACTATACAGCATATTTCAGAAGAAAAACCATGTGTGTAATCGTATAATCATGCTCAGACACAAGCCAAACTTTGGCCACTGTGCACGACTATGAAAACAACACACATTTGAAACACACTTTGCCTGGGCTATTGGATTTTCTAGGTCTTGTGCAAGGTTTCTCCAGCCCTATTTTTTGTATTTCCAAAATATTTTGTTTTTTATGTCAGACAGTGAGAGGACAAAGGCAGATTCATGTCATCACTTGATTTGTTAATTCTGCCTGACTTTTTCTCCTGCCAATCAGTAACCTTTTTTGAAGTCCTTTGGCCTTGAGGAGAATTACAGAGGAGCAGCATCCTATTTACCCTCTGTATGCCTGCAGGGGACAGGAGTAAAATCAGCAAACCAACAATTTAAGAAACAGTACAGTGCCTCTGTGTGTGAATTCTAGGGCAGGATGGCAGGCTGCAGCTGATCAGGGGAGGGAATGGGAGAGGAGCAGGCTGGTTTCTGTTCTTGACCTTGCAAGGACCTCAGAGCATAGGATTTTGCTTTTCTGAACCTTCCTTTTCTGCTGAATAGGAACCTATCCTCTGACATCTTCCCAGAAATAGTGATTATTTACAGGATTAACATCAGTTTGACTTCTCTGCTGGTAGAAATACAGAATTGTAAAACATTAACAGAAGCCACTGGAAGGAAGGAAGAAAGGAAGGAAGGAAAGGAAGGAAGGGTAGGTGTGTGGATAGATAAGTGGATGGATTGGTCAATGGCTGGCTGAGTAGATGAGTGGATAGATGGATGGATGGATAGGTGGATGGGTTGTCAGTCGCTGAGTGGATGGAAGGAAGGATGGATGGATGCAGGATGGGTGAGTGGATGGGTGGGTGGATGCATGTATGTATGTGTGCATGTATGTATGCATTTTGTGTGTATGTATGTATAGATGCATGGATTAATGGATAGATGAGTGAAAGGATGAGTCAGTAGTGGATGGTTGCATAGATCTAGAGAGACCAGCAGATAAAAGGGAACACTTCTTACTCTATGGCCACGTCCTCTCCCAGAAGCCTTCCCCCACCCTCATCTTCCTAAGATAAGTAGGTATCCTTTTTGTGCTCCTACAGCACTATCTTTCTTCACCTTTGGCTTGTAAACAAGCAGATGTAATAAAAAGCTATAAGTGCCATCTTTCCCGCACAGTGGTGGCCCAGGACATCTGGGAAAGGGCTCGCATGCATCTTGCTCACTGTTACACCACACCAAACAATGTCAGCTCCTGGCACATGGGAGATGCTCAGTACACACTCGTTGAACAAATCAGTGAAAGAACAATGACTGTACACAAAGCCTTGTTGCATTCTTTCTTGTCTCCTTCTCTCTCCCTGCTGCTGTTTTAAGCTATTTTTTCTTACCAGGGAACCAGATGGGATTGCCAGGGAGGAATAGGATTCCTCCCACCTGCACTACACACACATGCATGAACACACTCTATCTCTGTCTCTCTTGTACTGTTTTTCTCAGGACTTCTAAAGGAGTAACTTGATTGTTTTAACTGTAATGACTAGTCCTCCCTTTCCACCTGCCCTGATTTCCGGCTTGTTAATTAATTATTCTTCCAAAGGCAAATATTTTTCGAAGTCCTCTCCCTTATCTTTCGAGTCCAAGGGATGTGAACTCTGGGAGAGCCCTTTCTCTCTCTCCCACTCTCTCCGTCTCTCTCTCACCTTTTGGTTAGATAACCATCATCAGCTCCTGCCTTTGTGTCCTGATGTTCTGTTTGGATTTAAAGCCACCATCGGCCCGACAAGCCGGCCTTCTCCAGCTCTGCTATTACCTGTGTGACCTTGGTGTCCATGTGCAGCAAAGAAACCAGAACACTAAAAACACTTAGCGGTGGTTTCCTTAGTGTATTTTGTTGCAAAGAGCTAACTCTTGCTGTGCGTGAGCACTTTGGCTTTTCTAGGCCTTAGTTTCCCCGTCTATAAAGTGACTTGATCATCACCAAGCATCCTTAAAAGTACAGCCATGTGTACTTAACTCATGTCCTCAAGGTGCCTTGTGAAAATACAGAATAGTTCTCTGGCACATGAGCATACACGTGCAGGGATGAGTTTAGGTAGTTTAGGGTTGTGCAGAATGGTGGAACCCTCCGTGCGTGTCTGGGATGGAGGTTCTGGGGTCAGAGAGCCAACTTTGAACACTGCTGAGATTTTATGTACCGGGCACCGTGCCCAGTGGTCTGCATGGCTGATCTCATTCAGTCCTCATGTCACCCCATGAAGTAAGACCTACTAGTGTCCTGTGTATGCAGGTGGAGAATTGAGGCTTAGAGCTGAATAACTGGCTGAGGCCAGTTTTGAAAGCAACCCTCAGAGTGAGCCCCTGAACCACTCTGCTCTGCTGCCCCCTGCAGGTAAGTGCACGACACAGCCCTCTGTGTGTGGGAGATTTTCAGGGTTTGCTGGAGCTCAGAGACTAGGTGGTGTGCTATGCAGCACTTTCCTCCCTACACAAAGTGCATTTTGTGTGCCTGAAGTCATGCATGACTTTGTGCCTCAGCCCTTGGAGGGTGCAGCAGGGCCTGGCAGCCCCAGAACCTTGCTAGGAGTTCTGTTGGGGGACTTTGTGATTTCCTGACAAATTCAACGGCAGGCATTCTCAGGGCCCTGTGTGCTGAAAATGTCTGACAAGTGCCTGGTTCCTCTCCCATCACCCGCAAGGTCCCATCACTCGCTGCACTGCAGTCCGGACCTCCTTGAACTTCATGTGCATTCAGAAGACCTGGGGCCTCGGGAGAGTGCAGATCCTGGCCCAGCAGGGGGAGGCAAGGCTGATTCGGTTTCTAACAAACCTGCAGGTAGGTGGTGCTGCTGATCTGAAGTCTGCACTCCGGACCGTCAGGGTCTAGATCATGGTTTTAGGGGACTTCACTGCTGTATCAGTGTGGCCTCGAGGCCTCAAGAAGTAGCTTCCGAGGCTCTTCCTGGGAGATGTCCCATCAGTAGGATTCCAGTGGGTCTCAGGAAGCTGCAGGTGGTCCAGGTACCACACTGCGAGAATCCCTGCCCTGCTCAGTGGTTTCTGTGACTGTCAGAGCCCCTCCTGGGTTCAGACCACTTGGGAAATGTTAGGTGCTTGCTTCTGTTCTGTTCGAGTGACTCTGATCCACACTCATCTTTAGGGATTTCCTGGTGCAATTGCTTCTCCACATTCTTATCTGTAGTCTTCTCCTAAACCCAAACTGTCTCTCAGAACAGTCCTGCAACCCTTGCTCACTCTTCCCTGGTGCAGCCTGATGCGACTCCTCAGCCCTCTGCAGCCTGGTTTTTGTATCCATCGAAGTGATAAATTCGGTCTGAGAAAGGCCTCTGGGAATCTTTTAAGTGTTAGACACAGCAAGTGTTTACATCCATCCTTATCGACTTCGAGAAACACGGGCCCCCAATGACCACAACTTCTTCCCCATGTTCTCGCTGGATTCTGCCTGTGACCTCTGGGATGGCTGCGACCTTTTTTGTCTCCTTCCCTGGATCATCACTCAGCAGGAAGTGGACGTGACCTTTCATTTAGTACATTCTTCCTGGAAGATCCCATTCTGCTCACATAAACTCTTGATGCCCAGATATTTATTTCCCAAAGAATCATCTCACAAGAATGTAGGAAACATCTGAGTCTTCTCTTCTGCTAATTGCCCCTCTCACGGCTCTATTCCATTACTCAGCCCAGTCAGCTCTGCTGCTTAGGCAGTAGCTCTCACCCAGGGGTGATTCTGACCCCCTGGGGTCAGTCTGCAATGTCTGGACACAATCGATGGTCACAACAGGGGTGCTGCTGGTAGACAGTGGATAGAGCCCAGGTTGGTATGAGACTTGTTACATTCATTGCACACCCAATGAAGAACTAGCCAAACCTGAATGTCAGTAGGGGTGAGGTTGAGGAACCCTCCACCCACCCATGTTGCTGCTTCCTGGACCTCCACATCCTCAATACATTCTCTCAGGACAGCAGAGTGGTCTTTTAAGAAAAGGAAGGTCCAATGAGATTGCTCCCCTGTAATGACTTGTCATCACAGCTAGAATTCCAAACCTGAGCTCCCTAGGCAAGTGCTGGGCCTGGGTCTTGCTTACCTCTCTGCCTCATTGAGTCTCCCCACCCTGCCCCTCCCTGGGCACTCTGCACTTCTATCTTTTGTCCAACTTTCTGTTCCAAGTTCTTTCCAGGTTTCCAGGTGTGCTCTGGACACTCTCTCTCTGGGCTGCTCTCCTCTCTCACCCTGCTTAGCTGACATCTTGTCTTTCAGATCTCACCATAACTGTTTCTGTCTCCTTTCCTCGTCACTCACATAGCCATACAGTTACAGACTCTCACATATTCCTGTTGAGCACCACGTAGCACTGAGCACCAGTGCCCGATTGTTTTTATTGCTTGGCTTTGCCTTATCTCCTCCTGCTGAGCTCCATGACAGCAGGATCTCTCTTGCCTTGGGCAGAGCTCTGCTCCACCCATGCTTAGAACAATGCCTAGCACACTGTCAGTTATCAGTAAACAGCAAAGGAAGTAGGAATGATATTAGCAGCTTACACAGAAGAGTCTAAGAGCTACTCTAAATGCTTTAATTACATTTAATGTCCAAAATAGCTTTGTGACATGGGTACCATGATCATTATCTCCAGTGAGGAAACCGAGGCACCAGATGTTATATAACTTGTCAAAGGCCATGTAGCTAAAACGTAGCAGTGCTGAGATTTGAACTTGAGCAGTGTGATTCCCAAGCTGATTATTTTAATCACTCCACCACTCTGTGTGTTGAAGAAATGAATGTGGACTGTGGGATGAGCTTATATTCGTCCTTTCTATGCACATATGGTAAAGCAGCCTTCATGGGTCTGGAATTTATTTTGATCTGAGTTTAGATTCTTAACTGACTTACATTTTGTGATTTACATGCTGTGTCTTGGAGTTAAGGGGAAGAAGTACCAAAAATACCTCATCTCATAAAAATTAGGATTGAATGCTCTGGATACCTTTCTCCGTTCTAACTGCCGATCATATTTTCTTTGTTGTTTTGGCCACTAGGAAACTCAGACTAAAATTTGAACCCTGGTGCTAGTAATCATGTAATACTTAATGGGATTATTTTGCCTGCTATTTCCATTGCTTCTGCTCTCTCCCGTGAAGTGCTGTTTTCCTCATTTTTAACTGATTTGTTTTCCTGAGTGAACTCAAAAAACATATGGAAATAAATGATGAACCTATAACAAATGAACATATATGGAAAGCATGCCCCTCTCAGATTGTCAGTGTCCTCTGTAAAGTGCTGGAAATCATTCCCACCTCGTGGTCTCAGTGGAGTGTAAGTGGGGAGAGTCCATCAAAGTCCAGGGTACACAATAAACATTCAGTAAATATTAGTATCTTTTCCTCTTCATTCAGCTGCAGTGAGGATGAGGAAATCTTGTGCCCAGTGACGGTGTTGGATGATGGTTGAATGTCTTACTGAGCCACTCGTGTACGCTGACGATAAGCCCCATTACAAAGGCCCTTGGCAAATGACTGGCTGTCATCTTGTCCTGCTTTGGGTGGTAGTTTTGATTACACTATACTGGATATTGAGTGGCAGAATAATAAGAGGTGTAGTAAATAGAAAAGAGTCTACCACTATGTGGGGAATTTGTACACAGAACCCAGCCTGACAAATACAAAATATTTACTGGAAAGAAAATGAATCAGATCCACAGAAACTTTTGGTTGCCATGGGAACTATGTGGCCAGTCCCTCTTTAGCTGGATTTTAATTTAGTCATGAGGAATGTCAGCTGTTGTGTCTCAGTTGCCCATTAGTTTATGAAATGTTCCAGTTTACATACCAAGTGTTACTGGGTAAAACAGTCCTATTTTAAGGTGACCTAGTCACCCATTTCCTGGTTCTAAGCCACTTCGAGGGCTTTTCAAAAAATTGAAAACAATAGTTATAAAATTAAAAGCTCTTAGGCCTTATTGATGCTAGGCATCTTTTTATTTAATCTTCATAACTATTTTGTAAGGTTGGTTTTACAGATGAGGAAGTAATGGCTGGTTAGGTAACTTTCCCAAGATTCTGGCAGAAGGTAGATCCCAGTCTGTCTGATTCCTGACCCTTTGTTCTTAACTGCTAATATGGGTTATTTTTGAAATTTTACTTAGAAAAGACAAAAGAATATATTCAGAATATTGATATTTCCATAGTATAAAGTTCTTCAGTCTCAGAACAGTTGACATTTTGGGGCCAGAGAAGTCTGTTTTGGACTGTTCCTGTGTACTGTAGGGTGGTTGCAGCATCCCTGCTTGGCCCCAGATGCCAGCGGGACAGTCCCCGGCCCCCACCCAGCATTGCCAAATGTTGCCCACGGAACAAACCAGGATAACTGGGAAGGAACTTGGCCAATTTACTACCCTCCTGGAAAAGCACAATTCTTTCATTTCTGATATTACCAATCATCTTAGATCTTAGGAGTTCTCAGAGAAAGTTTTGTTTCTTTATTTGGTTGTACTCAGAGAGCTGTGCAGTTATTGCCACCATCTAATTTTAGAATATTTTCCTCATCCCAAGAAGAAATCCTATATCCTTAGCAGCCATTCCTCATTCCTCCTTCCCCCATGCCCACGGAAGTACCTAATCAACTTTTTATCTCTATGGATTTGCCCTGTGCTGAATATTTCATGTAAATAGAATGATAACTTGGAGCTTTTTGTGTCCAGCTTTCCTCCCTCAATATGAAGTTTTCGAGATTCATCCATATTGTGTTGTACATCATTATTTCATTCCTTTTTATTCCCAACTAGTATTCCACTGCATGAAATATAGGGGTTCAGGTTCATTTTTTTGCATATGAATTACTAGTTATTCCAGCCGTTTGTTGAAAATACTATCCTTTCACTTAGTTAGTTTTCTTGGC